>LBNU01021407.1:176618-263232 GCA_014162995.1 Artemisia annua | reverse complement strand
GTCATGCCGTTATGGTTGATTGGGCCTACGCGGCCATGAACAGAACTTAAGTCTAGCATAACATAGTCATGCACTATGTCACACTAGACTTGGGGGGCTTGTAGACGCATAGTCTGGACTAGGCCAGGAATGGGCTAGGCCCGGCGACAGCGCCCACTCTACACCTAAAACCCTAATCCATGCCTTATAAATACATGGATGGGATCCCTTTATTCAGCAGATTACAACAGGTTACCCTAAACCTAATCACTCATATATGCTACATCGCATCAATGACTAACTTGACCGTCGGAGGTGGATCCCGGGGCTACGGCCTCGGGTCCACTCCTAACGGGTTCTCTTTGTTGACAGGTCTACTTAGGGCTCGAGAAGACGACTAACGGCCCATGGAGAGTCGTCGAATACAGCCCGCGCCAGATTATGCATCAACAATGGAAACTGGAACGCCCATTAGTATATGTTGTGTTATTTGTTAGGCTAATATCTCATATTTTATACATTTATCTTTCTCCCAACATATAACACAAACATCCTCTGATTGATTATTTAACGATGTTGAGGTATTGAGTTATATGTTGGGCTAAACTACCATCTGCACACTTCTTTGACCTCCAAAAAAGACTACTGACATTAAACAACTAAAGGTGTTCCTGATAAAAATTCAATTTTTTCGACAAAACAGAAATAGGTTTCCCATTTTCAAATTAAACATAATAAAAAACACAAAATCACAAAATGGGTAACAAATAAACCACACAAACCCTAAATCCCCAAAAAGTTACAATCAATGTTCTTAACAAAAATCCACTCTTTTCACTAAATCCCAAAAGGGTTTTCCAAAACACACAAAATCACAAAAAGTGTATCAAAAAAATCCCAAAAAAACACATTTTTACCTGAATCTTGACATCAGGGTCCGAAAACGCCTCAAGATTCTCAGACAAGACATAATCAACAGCATCAACAACCGGAGCAGCCGTATCCACCGGCGCAACATTCTCGTTGTTCACATCCGGACCCGCAACCTGTTTCGCCTTCTTAGCTATCAAGTTTGTAACTTTGATAGTTTTTTTGGGTCGTTCGGGCGATAAGGGTAAGGTGTTATCTAGTGATCTAAGTGCCATTTTTTGAATGAAGATTATTTGGAGATTGTGATGTAAGTGTGTGTGTTTTTGAGTGTGTGATTAGTGTGTGTTGAGAATGATGGTGAGATGAGATTTTTATAAAATTTGGGGAAAAGGGTTTTAAGATTTGAAAATTGAAAGAAACGTTGGAATTAAAGTGGTGTGTTTGTAACGGTCATATTTTATGACTTTCGTTATGATTGGTAATGAATGAAGGGCCCGGCCCATGGCTTTTGACCCATTCTTTAACACACTTTATTTTATTTATTTTTTTTATATTTTTTTATTTTTATTTTTTTTTTCCTTTAAAAATAAATCTTCGTAAATGCTTAGAGCATCGGGTGCAAGAGCCATCACATTTCACATTATAGCAAAAAATATGTCATATCAGCAATTTTTCCGTATAACTTATAACTCATCACAAAAACACCCTAGCTCCTACCATAACTTAAGTTATCGGATACATCTGGTCTACTGTCCGGTGTGGGTTTGGCATTATCCAGTCCCGTTACAGGTCGACACGAAGAAAAAACGCCCCGTGTCAGGTGCTCTTAGCGTTAGATTATCGTTATGACATAAATAATAAAAACTTTATCCGGTTGGTTTGCATGTTTGAAAGAAATGAATGTACATTTGGTTCGGTAGTGGTCATCACAAAAAACGAGTGAGCAAACTGTCACCGCGCACGATGATAGTGATGTGCTATGGGGTTTGCGCTTGGTGAAGGCCACCACCTAAAAGTGGTTCACACCCATAGTGACCAACTTTTAAATGCGGAGAATTAGTTATTAAACATCACACGTGTTGATATTAGCAAAGCCCAACATGTGTCTACAAAATATTGAGTTAAAAAATAAATAAAGAAATTCATGCATCTCACACGCCACATATTTTTATAAATATTTTTAAAAGCATTTTTTTAAGTGCAACGTTTCTTTATGGAAAAAAAAAAAAAAAGAAAAGAAAATTATTCTTTGTATAAAGTTATGCAAAAAGGTTTTACTTTTATGAAAATGGTTGTTTTTAAGGAGTTATGCATTGGTTTATTTGTTGTAACTTTATAATAACCATTCAATCACTTTGATTCATTACAATTTATGCATTTTTGTTTTTGTAAGATAACCATAAAGGTTATCTCTAGCAATAAAGTAGATGTAGGTGTGCACCATAACGAAATTGAATTATAATTTTATAAAAAGTGCAAGATAATATAAGATACCATACCGCATATTACGATTTGGTATGAGTACAATAACGGGTTCAAGCAAGATTACATAGCCGTAAGCATTTGACAAGTCAAATACGCCTAAAGTTTCTAAATCTGCATTCGAGTACGTAAAGTTTTCTAAATACGTTTACTGAAAAAACAAATTATCATAGTTATAGCACAACTTTGTTAGTCATATATCATATTCGTTGGTTTTAAAAAATGATTGAACATGGTAGTTGCAACTTACAAGCCAATCTCGCAGCCAGAATCGACAAATTAGTGGGCATTCATGAGCCTTCATAAAAACTTGTTGGTATGGGCAGCATTCAATTCATTTTACTGATTTTAAATGTCATTTGAATGTCTTGTGTAATGCAATCATTAATTATGAACTTGTTGTATGTTAGAAATGACGTTGTAGACTAGTAGGAACATGTTTACGTGATGATGATGTATCTCAAGAGGAAACTGAAAGAACAAAGAAGGATAGGATAGTTTTTTTTGTAAAGAACCGAAAAAAAAGTTGTTGTAGGGATCATTCATGGTTGGTGTTGACGTGCTGTAAACATCTAAACACATAGTAGTGTGTTTTACTGTTTTAGATGAACTTGCAAGTGTTGAATTCGGGACTTATATGTGATTTTCAAATATGGGATAAATATTAGTAAAATTTATGATTTTGGTTTGAGTATGGTACGTGATCTTCTATCACGAGTACGATGTTAAGGGTATGTTCGCAAGCAAGCAAAATAATAATAATAATAATAATAATAATAATAATAATAATAATAATAAAATAAAAAATCTATGAAAACGTTTAGTAATCTAGTTGTGTAATCATAATTATTATAAGTGTAAACGTTAATTGATAATGTTTTTAATCAAGAGCGTTAAAACGATATATAAATACTAGCCGCTTGTTGGTGTACCAACATCGTATATAAAACATTGAACCTTAACAATTATTTAAAACACAAAATACAAAATCTTAAGAATTTCTTTTTTTTTAAGTAACACACTCTATGTCCTAGAAATGTGAACACAAACACAAAACACAAAACACAAACACACTTTACTTGATACAACACATTTGCCCATCTCCAAAACAATATAAAAAAAAAAAAAAAAAAAAAAAAAAAAAAAAAAAAAAAAAAAAAAAAAAAAAAAAAAAAAAAAACACTTTCCTTAAAATCAACCAACCAATCATCATTAAATCCTCATTAATAACATGACGAATTAAACCCCTATTTATCATGGATCATCACCATCAATCACACACTGCAACCACCACCACGTCATCACCAGTGGAAATGACGTCACCATCACAACAACAACAACCGTCTGATGATAATAACAATGATAGGAGTGGTGGTGAAATGATAGGGTTGGATTGTAATATGAATTTGAATGCGTTGTGTGAGCATATTCAGATTGAAGGGTTTGATAACGGGTCGTTTTCTGATGTGGTTGTTAATGCTATGGGTGCTACTTATCATCTTCATCGTCTTATTCTCTCCCGCAGTTCCTATTTCAGGTTTTTTTATAGAATTTTTTTTATAAAGTTTTCATTTTTATGTTATTTGAGTGTGTGTGATCAGTTTTAGTTACTGTGTTCGTTTATGTTCGTTCATTTATAATATGTGAAATGTTGGTATTGGATAGGATATTCATACCCCCTAAAATGATTGTAATACACCCCCTAATATTTTTATTTTATTATTTGTTTATTTTTTAAACGTGTTTTTAATATAAAACTGCGAAACAGAAAATACAGAGTTTGACAAGTTAAAAGTACTACAATACAAATAATACGGAACAAAAAACCATAAAAAGGAAAAAATGGCGGAAAAAAAGTGCGGAACATAAAATATAAACTTTGGCAAGTTAAAGGTAGTAAATCACATAAGATACTTAACAAAAAACCATAAAAAACTGTCTTGTAATAAAGTGGATAATAGAGGGGGTAGGAGGGGTAAGGGGGTACCAATAGCACAACCCTATGAGAAATATTAGTATATGGAGGGAGGGTGGGCCCCGAGGGTTAACGGGACACCCATATATTTTGTAAATTTTTCTTAAATGCAACTAATAAAAAAAATATGTTAGTTTTTCTCACTTTTAGTTCCGGTTCCGTCATATGATTTGAATGAATGCTTATCATCGATACGTGTGTGTTAGTAATTAGTGGGTGTTTGGGAGTGTGTTTTAGAGGAGATTGGTGGTATGCTGCGTTTGCCAACTGCAAATGATAAGAAACAAGTGTTTGGCAAACGTTTTGAAAAAATAAATAATGATTATCTGTGTTTTCTAAGAGACAAAAGGCTATTTTGAAAAACGCAATCCCAAACACCCCCGTAGTGTGAACTTGTCAGTGTTTGCGCGTAATTGGACTGGATTCGTTCGTATGTGAGTGTATGTGTGTGAGTAATTAGTGGGTGTTTGGGAGGAGATTAGTTGATCAATGCGTTCGCAATAATGTGGATAATCAGAAAACGGTGTTTGGCATATCTTTTGAAAAGGTGACTATATGGGTTTTCTTAGAGGCAAAATGCAGTTTTGAAAACGCTATCCAAAATGCAGCCTTATCTGTGAATTCATCCGTATGTTCGTGTGTGTAGTTAGTATGGATTCATTTTGTATGTTTAAGAGTGAAAATAAAACAAACTAAAGTAAGAGTACAATTGCAACGATGAAAATGACTACAATTATTGCATGTAACCACATCTTCTCTGGCAATTAGGACTAGTCGAGTAGTTTCATAGATCCGGATTCATAGAAAGAGGGGATGAGGCAATAAATTTGCAAATGAGTTTGACAGTGATCACAGTTGCTTCTTCATTGACATGGACAATAAGTCAATAATTGACATTTCTGATAGAGATTGGATGAAAGACTATAGATAGGATATGTCATTTCTTTTTATTGATATGGTTAGTTGCATTAGGATCAACAATCAAGCCTAGACACATGTAAAAACTTCACCAAAAAAAAAACAGTTTTAGCAATTTTTTCACTGGGGCGAAAGGATATCATTAAAAAAGTATCGTCCCCTCACTGAGTTCTTTACTATAAGAAGATGGTGGCTATTCCCATGTTTGACTAAAAGAATAGTTGGGCATTTCCATTTATAATGTTTTGCATCTTCATTCGTTATGCTTAGATATTTGTTCATGCATTAAGGTTGCATTCATTGTGTTCTGTAGGAATATGCTACATGGACCATGGAAAGATGCAACATCACCAGTTTTGACCTTGCATGTGGATGACAACAATGTTAATAGAGAGGCGATTGCTATAGCTTTGGCATACCTTTATGGAAATCACCCTAAACTTGATGACAGTAACGCATTCCGTGTTCTTGCTGCTGCGTCCTTTCTTGACCTTCAGGTATTCCCTACTTTCTTATTAAGTATTTACTGGCCCTTATATTGGTAAATGATAAAAGGGGCGTTATTGTGAGACTGGATGCCCGAACTATTGATACCAACAACTATGTGATTTGCTTACTAATATGATACATGTGCCATTTTAATATTGTACTTGCGTTCTCATCAGGCATGCCTACTTTAAAAATGAATATGATAGTGAAAAGGGTTTAGATAAAAAACGAGTCTGCTTTTTCTTACCATGTTTTGTAAGAGTACGCTCTGGACAGTGGATCCACGATACTCTGTATTATATATTCCTTTTTGATTGGCTGCCAACAGAATTCTGCTCTGTGTTTGATCCAAACGTGACTTTTCTTGCAGGACTTATGTGCAATTTGCACCGATTTCATTATATCTGAGCTCTGGACTACAAACTTCTTAGCATATCAGGTATGAGACTAATGCTTCTTTGTATAGTTCCATAATATCATTTCTTTCATTACTTAGCATTTTTATGTTTACTGTAGGTGTTTGCAGAGGGGCAAGATTATGGTATACATGGAGAACGTGTCAGAAATGCTTGCTGGGGTTATCTTTGTCAAAGTGGAGCCATGGAGTTGAAAGAAGTAAGAAAGGAAGTCTGATCACTTTTTCATTATATTCTATGCAAACCAGCGATAGCCTGTTAAACACGCACTGAACTAAGGAATGTGTTTAATAACCTGTTAAGTGCGTAATTTGGAAAGAGTATATATAGTCTTCTGGAATTATTTTTGATATACTGATATTCTAGACGAAGCTCGCTAATATTCTGCATCCTCATCTTTTTGACCGACAGGTTCTTCCAAAGCTATCTTCTCAAACATTGCATGCATTACTGACCTCTGATGAACTATGGGTCACTAGTGAAGAAAAACGGTACGTGAAATTCTCGCCTGTTCAGTTAAGTTCTTATAACGGAGTCGAGTTTTTGTGGCTAACAAGTGTCTCACACACCATTTAATAGGTTTGAACTGGCATTGTACATTCTTCTAGCAAAATGTGCATACAACAAGGCAGAACTCCCTGAACAATGCGGATCCATGGGCAGAAATACCCATTCAGATTCTTCTAAAGCACATGGGAAGAAGCTGGCCAGTGATATTAATTATCAAATAGCATCATCATCTGAAGTAGGTCGCTTGAGTTTAGAAGATGAAGTAGAAGGCCGTGTCGCTGCTAAATCCATTTTGGTTGAGCTTGCAGATCGGGTTGTAGATTCCCAGAACGGGCTAAAAAAATCTGGATGCGATCAGTTCAACATCAAGTCAAAATGTCAATGTAATAGTGAACAAAGTTCAGCCACTCCCCATGCTAACGAAATGATCCACTCTTCCTCTTATCAAGACATGCCAATTAGCGGTGATATGGCGCCAATGGAAGGGCCATCTGAAGAGGGTTCCTGTTTTCAGTTGAACAATAATAGTTGGCTTGGCGGAGGCCAAAGATATGGTAATGGTATGAGCTCTTCATGTAATGATGACATGTCAAATGAATGGGGGAGATGTGGTATGCCTATGTCATGGGGTGGTAGAATTGTTGGCAGAAGAGAGTTGAAGACTTGTGCCAAAGGCATTTGTGGGCTGAGCAGTGATGAATATGACACGTTTGTCAACATTTTTGAAGGAGGTTCTCTTTTATACTGCAACATGACTTTCGAGGCGCTTATAAATGCGAGGAAGCAACTAGAAGAACTGGGCTTCCCCTGCAAATCAGTTAATGATGGTCTTTGGCTGCAGGTCCTCAACTATAACTTGTTTATTCATTCTTGTTTAATACATTGTATCCTCTGTAGAGGTGGTAAACTGGGCGGGTTGGGTAATGAATCAAAACGGGTAAATTTTGGTACAGTGGGGTTGTGTTGGCCTAAACACTTCTTATTTAAACCTCTCCATTGTTTTACATTGTGTGTCAACTATGATAACATGAATTGTTTCATCTCATTAATAACTAGGTCGTTTGATGCATTTAAACTGCACTTTGGGCGACTTTCGGCCGTTTGACCCATTCTGCCTTTTAATGTTTTGCTTACCCGTTTGACCTGCCAGACCCATGTCGACCCGTATAGAAGTGAATGGTTTGAAATTGCCACCTGCTGTACAGTCCCTGTTGTGTTGCTTGTTGAGAACACATGCATCGCGTTTGCTGCCTGTTTTCTAGCTTGGCATGTTATGTTAACCCTCATTTACTAGTTTTTCCTCTTAATTACTCTCTTTGAACATTTTGAAATTATACACACATTCGCTAAGGTCCAGAAATATGTATAAATGTTAATTCCTAGCTGCATAACACGTCAAGTTAACTTTAGTTTCCACCACTAGTGTCTGTGTTGAGTGTAATATGGAACCGGACTTCCTCTGGTCTGAAGTGACATGTGTTTATGTTTACTTGTAGACACTTTTGAGCCAAAAGGTGCATGAAATTGGTGCAGATACCTGCAAAAATTGCTGTCTTGTTAGTATGGCTTGTCAATGTAGGCCACAATTTGGATTTGCACGCAGTGGTTATTACATGCAAGAGCAAGATCAGAACACTGCTGCCACCGGTATAGGAGATGTATATCTTACTGATTCCTCTCAAGCTGAAGTAAATGGACACTTTCGCCCAGTAAGAGTGCACGTGAGGGGAACTATCGATGGGTTGGCAGGTATTGGACGAGGATCTACGTATGTGCCTGGAACCGGTTGGCCTCCGACACGTTTTGTCTTTTCCCGTGTGCCATTTCATATGGGCAACAGAAATTGCCAACAGTCTCCTGGTAATGATGATCCAGAAAATAGGGTTGACCATAGTGGGGAACATGGTGGTGATGGGTTGACTGCTTTGGTGGGGCTCAGTCAAGGGACTACTAACACAGATGAAATGGATGTTAATGGTAGATTAGTTGGACATTCAGTTGCGGGGCCGAGTAGCAGTGGGGTTTCCGTGCAGATGATGGATTCATCTGAGCATGCCATTGGTGTCGAATGGGAGAATGAAAGTAGTTCTATCTCGTTGGATATGAAAACCCCTCTGGGTCACTTCCCTCCTTTCCGATTTTCGTAAGTTTTTAATTGATTTTGCATCTTAATATCTTGGTTGGGATAATGTTTAAGGAGGCCACACAACTATTCAACTTTAATTTATTCTAACTAGTATAAAAAATTTTGATCCAAAAATTTGGTGTAAAAACTTGTTGCATATGTTGGAGGGAAAACGTGCTTTCTGTGTACTGTGGAGATGTTCTAATAGTTACATTTTTTAATATATGCAACTCTTTTTCTCTCCCACAATCTGATGGTCTTTTGTTTGTCCCATAGGGTGGAGTTTCAGGAAGTTCATCGGCTGAACGACGGACAAGTTAAGCACTCTCCTGAGTATTTCTATGCTGGTTCCTTGTGGAAGGTATACTTATAGCATCAGATGATTGATTACATTTCTAGCTTATTGCAAAAGCCTTTACAACTTTCTATTTTGCTTAAACAATTTGGTTGTGTAGGTAAGTGTTCAGGCTTTTAATGATGAAGATCTTCAAGGACGTCGAACTCTTGGTAAATTTCAGTCTTATTGAAGAATTCACTTTTACTAGGTTAGTAACGAGTACCTATGGAAAAATAATGATACAACTTAATTTGGAATTTCAGGTTTGTTTCTTCATAGAAGGAAAGCAGAGATACCCGAATCACTTAGAAAGGTTTGTCTTTTTGAGATTATGCACTAGTCAACAAATATTTATAAATCATCTTGTAAGTAACTTATCAGTGGTACCCCCTTTAGGTTCATATGTACGTGGATGCTCGTGAGAAGGTTACTGCTCGTTATCAGGTGAAGTTATTCTGAATTTTATCTCCATCCCAAATTAACTGTTTATTAGATAGTATATAAAAATTGACAGTTTAAGAAGAGTATAATTTTGAGCATATTTTTATCCAACAGAATGACAGTTTTACCCTTTGACAACAAATTGAANATCTTACTGATTCCTCTCAAGCTGAAGTAAATGGACACTTTCGCCCAGTAAGAGTGCACGTGAGGGGAACTATCGATGGGTTGGCAGGTATTGGACGAGGATCTACGTATGTGCCTGGAACCGGTTGGCCTCCGACACGTTTTGTCTTTTCCCGTGTGCCATTTCATATGGGCAACAGAAATTGCCAACAGTCTCCTGGTAATGATGATCCAGAAAATAGGGTTGACCATAGTGGGGAACATGGTGGTGATGGGTTGACTGCTTTGGTGGGGCTCAGTCAAGGGACTACTAACACAGATGAAATGGATGTTAATGGTAGATTAGTTGGACATTCAGTTGCGGGGCCGAGTAGCAGTGGGGTTTCCGTGCAGATGATGGATTCATCTGAGCATGCCATTGGTGTCGAATGGGAGAATGAAAGTAGTTCTATTTCGTTGGATATGAAAACCCCTCTGGGTCACTTCCCTCCTTTCCGATTTTCGTAAGTTTTTAATTGATTTTGCATCTTAATATCTTGGTTGGGATAATGTTTAAGGAGGCCACACAACTATTCAACTTTAATTTATTCTAACTAGTATAAAAAATTTTGATCCAAAAATTTGGTGTAAAAACTTGTTGCATATGTTGGAGGGGAAACGTGCTTTCTGTGTACTGTGGAGATGTTCTAATAGTTACATTTTTTAATATATGCAACTCTTTTTCTCTCCCACAATCTGATGGTCTTTTGTTTGTCCCATAGGGTGGAGTTTCAGGAAGTTCATCGGCTGAACGACGGACAAGTTAAGCACTCTCCTGAGTATTTCTATGCTGGTTCCTTGTGGAAGGTATACTTATAGCATCAGATGATTGATTACATTTCTAGCTTATTGCAAAAGCCTTTACAACTTTCTATTTTGCTTAAACAATTTGGTTGTGTAGGTAAGTGTTCAGGCTTTTAATGATGAAGATCTTCAAGGACGTCGAACTCTTGGTAAATTTCAGTCTTATTGAAGAATTCACTTTTACTAGGTTAGTAACGAGTACCTATGGAAAAATAATGATACAACTTAATTTGGAATTTCAGGTTTGTTTCTTCATAGAAGGAAAGCAGAGATACCCGAATCACTTAGAAAGGTTTGTCTTTTTGAGATTATGCACTAGTCAACAAATATTTATAAATCATCTTGTAAGTAACTTATCAGTGGTACCCCCTTTAGGTTCATATGTACGTGGATGCTCGTGAGAAGGTTACTGCTCGTTATCAGGTGAAGTTATTCTGAATTTTATCTCCATCCCAAATTAACTGTTTATTAGATAGTATATAAAAATTGACAGTTTAAGAAGAGTATAATTTTGAGCATATTTTTATCCAACAGAATGACAGTTTTACCCTTTGACAACAAATTGAATGCTTTCTTTGAGTTATGTATATACAATTTACAGACAAAGGAACATTGCAATGATTTTTTTAGCATGGAAAATTCAAAATAAAAACTTTTTAGGGACACAACAATTAAGCTTGCTAAATATGTAATTTTTTCAGCTAATTTGTCCATCGAAAAGAGAAGTAATGGTGTTTGGGAGCTTCAAACAACCAGGAACCCTTTTACCAAAAGCTCCAAAAGGATGGGGTTGGCGTACCGCTTTATTGTTTGATGAACTTGGAGAACTTCTACAAAATGGGTCCTTAAGAATAGCTGCTGTCGTTCAGCTTATATGAGGCACATTTACAGTGTCTCGAGTTTTGGAGAATATAATTATGGAATGAGGATGTCCTACATATTCTTTTGGATGAACTTGCATCTAGAGATACTGGCATTTGTCTTACATTATCGAATTTAGTACTTATTATAAGTAACTTGATAATTTTCCCCTCGGTAAGGCAGGAAAATTGCTTCATATAATTTGTAAGAGTCACCTAAACTGTTTATGGTAAAGTCTTTAGAGTTCGTTTTGATATGTAAATAGCAATAAAGTTTGTAATACAGTCATGTATATATTGAATTGACTTTTTATTTTCGTCTCATAAGTCATAAACCCTGTTGTTAGTGGTAGTAAAATGGACAGGGCAACAAATGGGTCAAAACATAATATTTTGATATGCATTAGGTTTGTTGGGTTGCTCCAAAATAATTTTTGTTCAATTTTTTGTCGCTTTTTAACAAAAAGATATATGGAATTAACCTACAAATATGCACTATTGTCCTGAAACAAAGTTTACAATCCATCAAAATTTCTATTGATGTACTTAGTTTAGGGTTGTGAACTTGTGATATTCTTTTTTAATTTTCCTATACACGTGGAAAACTTCATTCGAGTCATCGATGATTTATGTAATAGTAAACTTTGAACTCAACAATCGTTACGCAAGAACTGCGAAGCCTCGTAAATTTCTAGATTTTCACGAGCTTAAATAGTTAAATTGTACGACTAAGACAAATGACCTCAAATAAATTTACACTTTTAGATAATTATAAAGAGATTAATGATATGAATTTAACACTCTTATAAGTTTATATAAAAAAATCTGGTTAAACACTTAAACTCCAGCGGTTAACCGATCTGCCAATCTTGTCACCATCCACAGTGCACAATCCACACACCAAGCTATAGCTTCAAAACAACATCATAACTTAAAGGACCACAATCACGTTCCATATGTAAACAGTTTTGACATTTTGGTCCACGTTTCCACACCCATACGATCCGGCTCGGCTCAATACGACTCGCACTAAAAGGTTCTTTTTGAACTCTAAACTATAGGTTCGTTTCGAAACAATTTAGTAGTGAACCCGTCCACACTCCACACACCAAACTAAATTGTAGGGGTTCTTTTAAAACTTTCAAAGTCATAGGGCTCATTTCAAAATAACCTAACCGCATGTAAATTCTAAAGTTAGGTCAGTTTCACTTTTATTTCTAGGGGTTCACTTTGAAAAAAACATCATAACTTAAAGGACTAGAATCAGTACTTCACAGGTCCACTCCGTCATCTTTGTTTATCATTTTCTCCAGGGGGTTCTTGTAAAACCATCAAAAAGTTCATTTTGAAACAACATCACAAGTTAAAGGACCAGAGTATCACGATTCCTTGTTGGTCCACTCCACTCATAATGCATCTAACAAGCTGTGTATTAATTATTAGAATCTCTTTTGNAAAAAAATGTAAAATTTTGAGTTTATTAACGTAAATGGCACGTTTTACGAATCCAATGAAATAAGAAAAAGTCCAGCGGTTACCCGATCCACCTACCTTGTCACCGTCCACACAGTCCACAGTTCACACAATAGGACCAAATTGTAGGGTTTTTTGAAAACTATTTAAACTACATGGTTCATTTCAAACAACATCTTAACTACAGGGTTAATTTCAACATTCTGGTCCACGTCTCAATACAATCCCGCTCGGTTCAATAAGACTCGCACTAAAAAGGTCCACGTCCACAGTCCACATACCAAACTAAATTCTAGGGGCTCTTTTAAAACCATCAAAAATACACAGCTCATTTCAAAGCAATGTGTAACTTAAGGCTATACGCAGTGGAACTTTTGAAATCGGTTGCCACCCTCCCACAACCGATATTCGAAATCGGTTGAGCCATTGTGGGGGTCGGTTGGGACATCGGTCGCCGGGGCAATATTTTTGCAATCGGTCGTCTAAGCAACCGATATTCACAACATGAACTTTGTAAAATTTGTGTAAAAATATATATGGGTCACCTGTGGGGAGAGAGGTGAAAATAAGTTGAGGAGATAGAAAGCTGAGATGGCAGCCGGAATAATGATACAATATAGGTCACCACTGTGCCTAGCCTAAAGGACCATAATCACGATTTCTTGTGTGACAAAATTTGACATTTTGGTTGTCATTTTTTACCAAAATATTGACAAAATTCAGCCTATTTCGAGAAATAATTAAACTCGGCCCGATTTGAATCAACATATTACTCATTTTAACTCGCTATCATATTTATGTTACCACGTTTGATACTTGTAAACTTTTTTTACCACAGATAATTTACACATATTGTTAAAGTTGATACACATGCAAGACATATTTAGCATCAGCAACCTTCCTATTACGTTGAATACTCGCATTGGTAACTTTTGTAAATTATTAATCCACACAGCATATACTTTGCTTTAGTATGAAGGTGGAAAACAGACTAAATAGATGAAACGATACATAAATATGATTACAAATATTCAGCTAAACTTTTAGTGATCGTAGTTGAAATTTGTAAATTAGTTTGGGTTAAGAAACTATTTAAGAGAATGTTGGGCTTATTTGTTGTAGTATTTGCTAAACACAAACATATCTCACATGTCCGAAGCAGAACTTAAATGCTATAACCATTTTTGATTGAGAAACTTCTCTTTGATTGAGAAACTTCTTTTTGATTGAGAAATACCATTAAAACACACACCCTAATTTGTTTGCTTTTAGATTGCACTTTAATATGAAGTTTGCATTTTAATACCATTGAGACACACACCCTACTCGCATCCTTAACCACTTTTATCAAACATAACACAAAATTTTTATACTGGTTTCAATTCTGTCGAATGCGTGGTGTTATGGCTAAATGATATGTCGATGACGTGTTTTGTTTCGTACATTTATTTATATAGCGTCAATCCGAACAATATTTACTTTTCCAATATTAAGTGTGATTCTCCTTCCATATTGCACCAATAATTTGGTCATTTAAATGAATTTCTTAAAGGTAACACTTCTTTATGGTTTACTTTTCATTAAATATTGTAATTAGTGTTTAGAATAATAATCCTATTTGTGGTTGTTTGATTGTTTTTGGTTAGCTATTTGTACTTTGACTTTGCTTTGAACAAACTTTATAACTTTAGCAATTATTCTAACTTAGGACAAAATAACAAGTGATTTGAAAAATATCCTTTTTGTTTCATTTATGCATTTAGTTGTCAAATTAGAAAAGAATGAAGTACTCGACAGGTCGATTTTTTATTTATTTATTTTTTGAATTTATTCATGTACACTTACAAAACAAATCGACTCTAGCTAGTAAACAGTTATGACATTTTGGTGATTTGGTCCACGTTTCCACACCCACAACAGATTATATAGCAACAAGGTATTTAAAATTTTAAATATCTCAACCCGATACGATCTGGCTCGGTTCATTTTGAAAAAACATCATAACTTAAAGGACTAGACTCAGTATTTCACAGGTCCAATCCGTCATCTTTGTTTATCATTTTCTCCAGGGGGGTTCTTGTAAAACCATCAAAACACAGGGTTCATTTTGAAACAACATCACAAGTTAAAGGACAAGAATATCACGATTCCTTGCTGGTTCTCCACTCATAACTAAAATAGGGTTTCACTAAAATGTACTCAAACTCTATATATTAAACTACGTTTTATTAAACACACATTTTTTTTTTTTTTAAATATCAGAAAATTTATTTAATTCTTATTAAATACACTCACAAATTATCATAGCTAAATGTAATCTTGAATTTTATAATTTCTGACTTTACTTTTATATAAACTCAAATATGTGCCATCGGAGCACATTTTAGAAAAACCCAACTAATAATAATGCATCTAACAAGCTGTGTATTAATTATTCTTAAGTTATAGAATCACTTTTGTCTTAGATCGGATATTTATATCATAAGTAACTAGTTATAATACCCGCGCACGCACGGGGTTATGACAAAAAAATTTGTTATATAAATATTGATTATTGCTAGTCTATATAAATATATACATTAATTTGTTTTGATTTTATGTGGTAGATAATTACTTAAATAAGTGTTTTAAATGATAAATGTTAAATATTTTTTTGTAAGATAGTTTGATCTAACATTTCATGTCGTGTTTTTCATGTTTATGTTATTTATTTATTTTTTTATTATTTTTTTTAAAGTAAAGGGCTGGCGAATGGACCAACGGTGCAACAATGGCGCATCCTCAGGTGCAGTTTGGCGGTGTCATATGGCAAAAAAAACCTTATGGCATGTGTTACGCCACTGCATTAGGCACTCAAAAATTCTTAGGGGATCTTTAAAAGTGTCTTCGCAAAATAAAATTCAATGTAAGAATATTTATGGACCAAATCTCGTCGACTTTGACCCATAGCCCATACTAAAGAAATTGTTTTAAACCAAATGTATTTCACGTAATAGGCAATTCAAACAACCCACCCATTTTTCTGGGGATGAGTAAATCTTCTCAGCATTTTTGTCTGTATAAGGCCCTTGCATGCACAACAAAGGTTAACATTAGTCCTTATTTAACATATACAATAAAAAAAATATATATTTTAATAGATGAAAGTTTAAAACTAATATTTAATTTAAAAATATTTAACGTATATTAAAACTCATTAGTATATTTACAAAATTTTGTAATTTAAATAGATGAAAGTGTGAAGCTAATATTGATACATGTAATTGTAAACAAACTTCGTATTATAAAGTATATGTGGTATAAAGTGTAAGGGGTTATTTGCGTATTATCTAAAGTTATTAAAAAATATGGAAACTTATAATTACACTTAACTCTATATATTATATTTAAAATTCAAACACTAAAGTTTTATTAATTACCTCCTTTTTTTTGAAGTTTTTGTTTTCATAAATTTGACACCTATATTTTTATGTATTTTTTTCCTTAATCAAATTTTCCACCAAATTTATTAAAGTTTGACCAAAATCAACTCAATTTTGACTTTTTATTGGCCAATCATATTGCTTGATTTTGCCTATGTGTCAAAATTAAGCTATCCTATTGGTCCAATTTTTTTTCCCATAAGATTGTTCTGTCAAAAAAACTCCGAAATGATGTAATTCTTTTATTATATAAAAGATTATCCAAAAAAAGTAGTATAGTAGCACTAAAAAAAAATAGTTGAATTTCCACACCTTTTTTTTTTCACACTTCTAAAAAGTGTGTAAAATTTTACTTATTTATTAACACTTAACAGTGTGTAAAATTTGGTTACATTAATAAATGTGGGAAAATTTGTAAAACAATAGATTATTCACACTTATAGTTGTATAAAAAAAAAGTTCACACTTTTAAGTGTGGAGAATTATAAGATTTCTCCACACTCCAATGTATGGAGGTTATTTATTAAGTGATCCGTACATTCGTTTCATATGTATTCATAACCATAATAGACCAATTTATTTTTTGCATGCATGGGCAATGTATCATGGTAGACACATAATACCCACTGTCACTTTAATACACAAACAAAAATAAAAATAATAAACAACAATCAACCATCACTGGAGCCACAAATCTACCACCACCGTTTGTTGAATTTGCGGCCTCTTCATCTCTTTAATAACCGCCGGGAGCATCATAATCATCTCCAAACGGACCCGGGTTCTGAGCGGTGGTGGTGAGGGCGAGGGAAAGTGGCGACATTGTCGGTGATGATGGTGGTGGAGGAGGGGGCAGATAAAGAAGGCGAGTGAGTGGTATGTGCTAGATTAAAATGTGCGTGTATATATATACTCTCCATGTGGTATTAGATAGATGCAAGTGCTAACCTCCAACGATATTTTTTATTTTTTATTTTTAAAATCCTATTAGTCATGATCAACTATGACATAAAATATACAGACCATGAAATAAAATATACATCGATGACCATTTAAAATAAGAAGAATAAAGCCTTCAAATAAATAAATAAATAAAAGAAGACTATAAAACACGATAATAAATTCAAAGGCATCCAAAGACAACAATTGCATGTAGTTTATTCTATTTAGTGACGTAATTCTTAAATGATACGTAGTATGTATTTACGATATATATTTATGATACATTACTTTTCTATAAATCCATGTTTTTTTAGCTGATATGCACACTACACTATGTGATTTGTACATAGAAACATAAACAAGCCGAGTTGAGTTGAACACTATTAAGCTCGAATTCGACTCGATTCTTTAAACTTGATTTAGATACTAGACTCGAGCTTGGCCAAGTTTTATATTTCAAGCTCAACCTCGACTCGTCATTTAAAAGAGCTCGATTATTTCCACATTTCAAGCTAAAACTCGATGAAAAATCAATATATCAAGCTCGACTCGACTTTATATGCAAATTTGTTTACTACATGTATATGCAAGAGTAAAAGTGTAACGTACTTGAAACTTGATAAGGCTCACGGCTAGTCACGAGACAAGTATTTTGGAGCTCGAATTTGGCTTGAAAGTTTACTCGAGTAGCACAAGCTCAACTTGTTGATATCGAGTCGGTGTCAAGTAGTTTACGAGTCGATCTCGAATAACTCACTAGTTGTCTCGTCTCGTTTACACCTATATATTCACAACTATAAACATGCAGATGTGATTGTGGTCATATGCATTACAAATATAATTTTGTAATGTTAACATTAGTTCTAATGGTGTACATATCAATTTATCTTGATATCTTCAAGCAATTAAGACACGTTACTGCAAGTTGAATTAAACTTTAGCAGTAACCAATTTCAGGGGAGTTTAATTTAAGAATGAAAAATGATTTAGACGAAAAATGTCAATTGGCACGTTATCATACAAAAATTAAGAATAAGCAAATTTAAGTTCACAAGCAATGTTGGTTGACTTTGTTTTTTTATTTGTAGGCGAATATGCTTCACGGGTCGATGCATAATTAATAATTGTGTATATGTGTTGTAGTAATTATATTGTACCTACTTGCGAATTATATTTTATTTACTACTCCGTAGTTAATTGAAGGGATAATGGTCTATAAAGATATCTTACTTGTCAATGTATTCTTTTATATGTATGGAATTAATTTTTTTGCTATTCTATATACCAAACTTGAATTTTGCATCATTAATGTGTATTTTGTGACTTTTTTTGTACACCAAAGAAATTTTATTTGAGTCGTTTAAGTGATATAGGTAAATTTGGACTTTAGGAATCATTTTGCAAGATCCGTGAAGCCAAATATGTTCGATCACTAGGTTGGTTGGACCAAGCCTAATTGTAGGCTTTGGGGCCCACTAGATTTACGGTTTAAGATTACTTGTTCACAAAGCTATGCGTTTATTACAAATACATACGCAATCTCTTTTTTGTGATCACAAAAACTCATCAATAAATATATCTTTGCTATTTTACCAGATGAACCACTAGACTTTCACGGTTTATATTGTAGGATTAGAACGAATGATCCCATAACATTTACTACGTCCTTAATATTGATAAAAAGGTTAATAGTTAACACATACGGATGTTACTTAATTTGCGGTTTTTGTTCATTTAAGTTACTCAGTTAATTTTTACTTAGATCACCTAGTTTATAATAACTAAAGATCAGATGTTTCTCTATAAAAGTAGATGTTAATACGATCGATATGAATATAAAACCTTTTTGTTTATTAACCTATGTATTGTGTTAATTAATACTTAATAAGTTTAGTAATCTCAATATGTATTTTTATGAGTTTAGTAATTTAAATGTCTCGTTTTATAAGTTTAACAAAATATTTTTTAAGTTTAGTAACTTAAATGTCACGTTTTAATGTTCTATAAATTTAATAAAACAAGTAAGAAATAATCAAAAAAAACCGAAAAAATAATTTAAGCTAATAAAGACATTATCTTCGTATATGTTAATCCACCTTTTAAACTTACGCCGACTTGATGTGACTCATCTTTTAAACACCAACCTAGTTACCCGATTCGCCAATAGTCTAATAACGTCCACAATCCACGTGCCAAACTAAATTCTAGGGGCTCTTTTAAAACCATTAAAACTTCAAGGCTCATTTCGAAATAATGTAATAACTTAAAGGACCACAATCAATGCTCCATAGTCCATGTGCAAAAGGTCAAACCATTTACCTGGATTCCTACGGTCAAGGTTTTCAAGATCGGGATCCTTCCCAGGATCGTTTTCATTTTTGCAAGATCGTGATCGTAAGATCGGATCGGGATTTTAAAATCCTATTCTAATTTTATTCTTAATAGTTTTTGTAATATTATACAAATATATAAATTATTTTAAATGCATTATAAACACAAAATACTATGAATGTTTCATAGAAACGTTGTCCTAAACTATGATTATGAAATGTTTAAAAAGATTAACATATTGTTTTTTGAATTCTACCAAAAAAAAAATCCATAAATTTGTAGTTTTTTAGTTTGTAATCGTAGAAAAGTAAGATCGGATTGGATTAAATTTTAAGCTCGTATGGTCAAGATCAGGATCCTATATGATTTTAAGCTTGTACAGATCCTATGTAGGATCCGGATCATTTTCGCTTTGCAGTATCGTAAAATCGTAAGTTCTTAAGATCATGATCGAGATCATGACAACTATGTCATAGTCCACACCGACCACACACCAAAACCAAATTGTAAGGGTCCTTCTAAAACCATCAAAAGTATAAGGTTCATTTCGAAATAACATCATGAGTAAAGGACCAGAATCATCATTCCATTTCCACTTGTAACCAATTTGGACATTAACCGCATGTAAATATCCACTAATTGATCGTAAAAATGAAGATGCCATTGATTCGGATGACGTCACGTCACTGTTGGCCCTAGTTATGTCAACCTTTTATTTTATTTCTAGGGGTTCTTTTGAAACCATCAAAACTCCAAGGTTCATTTCGAAACAACATCATAACTTAAAGGACTAGAATCAGTACTTCACAACAGGTCCACTTCTTTATCATTTTCTCCAGGGGTTCTTGTAAAACTACAGGGTTCATTTCGAAACAACATCACAAGTTAAAGGACCCGAATCATTAAACAATTGTACAGTTTATACATTCTGCTTTAACCGGTTGTACCGTGAGTGTACCAATAAAAAATTGGAGTGTGTCAATCACTTCCCTATTGACATTGATAGTATTGGATACAGATGTTGATACTCATGATTTCTTTGCTATGTTGTATCTCCTCAAGCTTAACCGGTCCGAATTCGATTTGCAGGTCAGTTCATTGCTTTTGAACTTTTTCTTTATATGATTTAGTTGCATGCATCATGTATAATTGTATATCAGTACTTAATGCTCATGTTGTTGTAACATTGTGTGTGGTTCTGCATGTCACATGCATGCATAACACTAATTTGTTTTTTTCCTCGTTAATTTTTCCATGGCTTGGTTACATTAAAGATAATTCACGGTTTTATAATTTTTTTTATTTGTCGGTGTATAACTGTATATTGTGGGGTATGTTTGTATTAAATTAGGTATTTTATGTATTTGGTATGGTGCTCACCATTACGCCTTTAAAGGTGGTGGTAAGGTGGTGTGTTGAAAAGCTGATATACATAGAGGTGGTGGTGCTGGTCGAGTGGCTACACCGAGAGCCTAACGAAGGATTTTTGCAGAAAACCATCGCTCGGGAATGTAAGGAGTTAGACATATTTGGCTTGATAGGGATTATACTTACCAATAGTTTCTGACATTGATCATTAGTGCCAAATTGAATTAACCACACAAACGATTTTTGGAGTTTACTCTAAATTTTAAGACCACAGAGTTAAGTTTATAGATACGATGATTTTAGGTAATAAAAAATCGAAAAAGTGCTATATATCGGTCACCTCTAAATTATGGTTACGGTGAGTTGCACACAACATTGAATACAGTGATATGAGACATCAACAAGTCGCCAACCTCTAAGAAATTTCATCTTTTTGGGCTAATTAAATTCGGCGTCTTACACAAAAAGCTAGTAAAAACACTTGGTTATAAATTGGTTTGTTAATTAAACAAACGATAATCAAACATTAAAAAAAAAGGAGTCTTTTTATTCATCCGATTTTCATATTTGTTGAGCATAAGTGCATGACTAACACCATATACTTTCACTTCCTAACTTACAAGTATTAAATAATAATAATAATAATAATAATAATAATAATGATAATAATAATAATATATAACTAAACTCTAAACATGGAAGCAAAATCACCAACTAAATACGAAACCTGTTGAACAACTACCTAAAAAACAATAAAAAAATAATTACTGGCCATTGCCCTAAACTCTTATGCATCAATACAATGTACGTCTAATTTATTTTTAGACAAGCGAGCTAACTTTGAATCGTCATGTTTACAAGTCTGTCGCATATCGGAGTTGGAAAGTCTGGACGTAATAAGTGTTGCTTCTCTTCGTAGTTGCAACGTTTCCTAGCAAACTTTAAGTATTCGCCCACGATTTGGTTTTCAACATGTTCTCTGGCCGGAGTATCATTAGGATACTTCTTATCAAACTCATCTGGTGACTTTACGTAATACTTGATTATGGGCTCCGTCGTCATTGTCATCATTGGAAACTCATAATCGCCGTGTGTTGTTATAGAGTACAAAGGTCGTGGACGTAAGGAAATCATCACGGCAAAAAACACAAACCCGATGATGAAACATGTGAATAGGAATATCACAGGGCCTACTAAGCTCGGCTGCGTGGCATTACTTGTTGTTGGTTGAGTAGGCAATGGTGGTGCGCTCGCAATGTTAATACGTGCATCCATGATTATTGTTTCACTGTATTCATCAACGAGCAAAATCTTACGACTCAAATTAAGATTTTAAGTGTTACGTTAATAACTCCTACTAATATTAACATGTAACATGAACATATAAACATGAAAGCATCAATATTCATCTGATTTACTAGAAATCGAAAACATTTTTTTTTTCTAACCAATTTTGAACATACCAATGGTAAAAGTAAAAGGCACTAACCTTATGTATGGATCAGAGAGTTTCGTTGTTAAATTTTAATAAAGACTTCAATTTGTTTTTTTTTATATATAGAGAAAGAATTATACGGAGTAACATGATATGATGATAAACACATTAAACAAGATACGAATTAGAGTCGCATTAGTATTCTAGTTGGACTAAAATAAAAAGTATTCATCATAATGGGCTGGTTTATGACCAAGTTGATTATTTTAAGCCCATATTTATAAGAACCTACTTTTTTTTTTACTGTTTGAACCCATAATCAAAAAACAGTTTAAAGAAGTAGGTTTTCACTTTTAACTGTCTGCCGTCTTCTTCCACTTTCAACATAAATCAAACGGTAAATNTATATTTGAGTTTTTCTTTCAAGTTTATTAAAGATACTAAGATCACACAATATGTTGTTTTAGGAATTACCTTACATCTCCCCTTAATTTGGAGGCAAAATGGATCTTGAATGCCTGTTTGAACATGACCACTATGTACTCCGTTTTTACTTAATTTGAATTTTGGAACGTCATGACCATCAAAGAAACTATTTGAGCCATCAGATATTCCAAAGGGTTTATTGGAAGTAATCACAGTAATATTTATATACTCCATTTCAGCAAATTCATTTTCGCCATTTTTTGTGTGCAAGTTATGCATAAATGAAGTGGCAACACCGGTCATAAACGAATCCCACATAAAACAACTCTGCAAAAAAGGTAATATTTGTCAAGATTAAATATGTTTTTGTTATGAATGTCCAAAGGCTATTATTACCTCATAGAATTGATCATCAAACCAAGTATCTCGGACCATCTTTAATGACTTGAAAGCATATTGTGCCTCGTATGTATGTTGATTCCGCTCAAATGCTTCAAAGAAGCTTTGAGTTATGGGAATTGTGTTTGTTGCATCCAGTGGAACAATAGTGATTGGAATTCCGGAATGAATAACCTGCAGAAGTGAGCATATTTGCATTAGAGGTGGCAAAATGGTCAAGTTCGGTAATGCGTCAAACTGATTTCAGGTCCAAAAGCCATATATACCTGGTATGCTGCAAAAGGGTCACCAAAGATGTTGAACTCCGCATATGGATTACTTTTATAGCCAGTGAATATATTACCACGATCACCACATTGTTGAGGCTCACAAGTTGAATTCACATTTTCGGGACAACAACCAGTTGGATTCTTTGACTTCACACCACCACCCATGATATAAATATGGTCGATATTTTTCTTTAAATGTGGATTGGTCATAAGAAATATAGCAACATTTGTATGTGCTCCGATTACAAATAAACTAACTGGACCATCAGATATCTTCTCGATTAGTACTTGCTGAGCAGTAGGTTGTTGAAGAGGTGAGTATCTCCTGCTTCCCTAGTTCATAATCGAAGGTAACCACATTTATTAAGAAATCAAAACTATCATAACTATTATGAGTTTAAGAAGAGTAAATGTCGAAACAAACTTTATGAACTTTCACTTGTTTCGCTGTTAATCCCTGAACATCTTTTTCGACGAATAAATCCTTGAACTTACTCATTTTGAACAACGAAAGAGTCCTTTTTACCACAAACTTTGATACGTAACCAGTAAAATCAGTAAAAACGTAAGAATTAACCTACAGTCTTTGGTTTTAAAAACGGTCCAAATACCTGTGGAAGAAAGCTTTTTCGATAGCCAAAGTTTGTATCTTTATACAATCGTCCTCCAGCTCCCACAGGAATAGCTTGTCTGTATCTACAAGGTCCAGCTGTACCACTTCCCTGATTATAAATCAACCGAAAGAATAGTTAGCTCTAGGTTTAAAGTTTCACGGGATTGAGCAGACATAATTATATATACCTGGTCAATGATGGGAATATAACCACCAACATTTGGTTGTATAGTACCATCTTCTAATATTCCACCCTCACCTCCCACACCAACAGCAACATCATCCCGTCCCATCATGTAAAGAATATCATATATTTGATTTACTGAGTGTCCAGCGTCCGACCATGCATTTGTGTTAATGGTTATTCCCTACAACACCAATACACCATAGTAAGTGTCGTCAATATATTAAAATATTGCATCTGAAGTTGATTTTTGTTTTTGATTCATATTACTCGTGATGAAGAAACTACTCCACTTTACTTATGTACGCATGAATATGCTTACATTGTGTAATAGGTAGTTGTTCTAAACAGCAAAAACACTTTCAACATTGAGGTTAAAATGGTAACACATTTGATGCTCAGAAATCAGATTATTACCTCTTTTGAAGAATGTATGAGGTATTTACTGAATGTCAACTTTTAGAATCTTTCATTGCTGCTAAGTGTACTAAACAGAAGCACGAGGAAATTTATAGGCAGAAACAGAACCACGTGCTTCAGCGGTACGTATAGCTAACAAACTGAACTGTGAGCGTCTATTTCATTCATATTTTGGCTTAATTAATAGTTCAGTACATAGCACAATGTTTGAATATTTGAAATTTTATTTGCAAACTCCAATATAAGACTCGATGGATAAAACATGCATGTAACTTGTTAGATTCAAGGGGTAATTTATAAATTATTATAAGATCAAGGGTAACAATTGAAAAATAGCTGTAAATCTTTATATATAATCTTATGACCAAAACACTCCAAAAAGTATCCAATTTAATAAGTGGACTCTTCAAAGTCAAAGGTTGGTTAATAATTTAATTGGACATGGTTGGTGGGCAAGTGCACACTCCTAATGTGCTATATCAACTTGTGTTTTATACCGTTATATGCCTTAAAAAGTTTTTTGTTTTTCACCAAATACCATCATTTCAACACTATCCCTAAACTAAAAGTTAGAGCTCCACACGAGGGTGTATGACGCGTGCAAGCGCATATCGCCTCTGCAAACTCAGAGAGGCCATGTTGAAAGTGTATGTAATGTAACATATCCAACTATATATTTGCAAATCATTTTTTCTAGATCTAAAGATTGCACATAAGATAAAAGTTTAAGAGAGTTGATATTTACATAACAACTATCCTTACATCTAAAATATACTACTTTTTTACTTTGTCATTTCTTTGATATAAGGGTAAAACTATCAAATGATGAATTTTTTGTGTGTATAAATCATTTTGATTTGTACAACTCACCCTAACAAACCACTTAGGGGTCATCTGGTGGCAAAAGACTTGCGACTATCATCACTAAAATGTGATGAGGTCTCAAGTTCAATTTGTGATAAGGTGCAAACAACCCTAAAAGTAGCTACTTAACCTCCTGAAAAGGGAGGGCTTTACATGGTTTGAGTGTGTGTGTCGGTGGTTCAAACCTCGTGAATACAAAAATGATTCCTTATTTCTAATGTTTTATTTTCTTAAAAAAATATATGCATGTGTGCTAAGCCGATGAAAGTTACAACAAAATGAGCATGATCGACATGCATGCATGCAACTAGATTAAATAAACAAACAAACAAAAAAAGGTTCAAATACCTGCAAATCAAATTCGGATCGGTTAAGCTTAAGTAGGTACAACATAGCGAAGAAATCATCGGTATCAACATCCGTATCCAACACAATCCTATAAGGACTACTAACTCCAGTTGTAACAGACATAACTAGAACCAGAAACAGTGACGTCATCAATATCAATAGCATCTTCATTGTAAGCAAATTGTGATGTGGGAAAAAAATGTTGAAGAAAGATGACGAAGTGAGTGCGTTATTTAGTTAG
This sequence comes from Artemisia annua, assembly GCA_014162995.1. Taxonomy (NCBI): domain Eukaryota; kingdom Viridiplantae; phylum Streptophyta; class Magnoliopsida; order Asterales; family Asteraceae; genus Artemisia; species Artemisia annua. The sequence goes on along the minus strand of LBNU01021407.1, from coordinate 237,126 downwards.
TTGGACTGGACCAGAATAGAATAGAATATTTGATCATTCATTATATTTATTATTAAATTATTATATTATGGGATGGACCAAAATGTCAAAATTTGTTACACGTGTAGTACTGATTCTGGTCCTTCAAGTTATGATGTTGTTTTACAAGAACCCCAAGAAAAAATTATTCATATAATTAGTTTTTGAAGGATTTACAAAACGAGGAAGGCTGCGGGACGTCGCGTTGCGACGGGGCGCCAATCATTCGTTCTTATGCGTACGTGATCCGGTAAATGATAGAGCGGCTATATACCTGATTTGTAAAGTCAGAAGGTTTCAAGATCCTGATGCATTAGCAGAACTCAGTAGCATATTTATGGTGCTTGTGTTTTTTTAGGATGATGGATACCTATGCACGATTTGTTTTATGGTATAAGTGTGGGTTCAGGTTTGTGGTACCAAGATAGGATTTGAATCGATGTGGGGTGACTTTATTGCACGGTTAAAAAAAAAAAAAGAGAAAAGGGCTAAGGTAATAGGCCTGGACATAGCGAATGGGCTAGGCTAAAAACGGACAAAATCAAAACGATAATTGTGCCGTCGTTTCTGACGCTGCATTTTATATATAGTAATGTTCAACTTGTCAATTGTATTCCAATTTTTTTTGAATATATGTAGTTTTTCAGCCAAAATTTGACACGGCCTTAATAACTGTTAATCTACGTAATTGCATTATCAAAAAAGTCTAATTAAAGAATGATGGAGAAAGGTGTACAACCTACTAGCTAGAATCGATTCGTGTTGCAACTTTATTAAAAAACATTGTCGAGTTGTCGTGTCATTCTTAGGTAAAGTGATAACTCAACACTTCAATGAAACAAAAAGAGCACTTGTTATTTTGTCCTAATAAGATATAACAATTTTAGAAGCTGAAAAGGAGTTTGTTCAAAGCAAAGTCAAAGTACAAAAAGCTAACAAAAACAATCAAACAACCACAAATAGGATTATTATTCTACACCATTTGCAATCTTTAATGAAAATTAAACCATAAAGAAGTGTTACTTTTGAGAAATTCATTTAAAAGAGCAAATTATTGGTGCAAAATGGTAAGAGAATCACAATTGATATCGGAAAGGGGAGGTTATTCATATCAAAAATTAGATTCTAATACACCCTTATCAAAGGACTTGTGGTCTAGTGGGTGGGGCTTAACTTGTTAAGTGAGCCATAAGTGGGAGTAGTACCGGGTGGGTGACCACCCGGGAAGTCTTCACTTGTGGATCATATTGTTCCGGAGATATGATGCAATGAAGAGGAGAGCCCTTAGACCTAGCCGCTGGGGTTCGAATCTGAGCATAAGCGGGGTTTTAATCCGGCCGTTACTCCAGCAAGGAAATCTTGTGTGGAGGCGGTACGGTTTCCTCGCGAATCCGTTGATCCTCGTTTGCGCCAGCGTGGGCCCGGTTAAGACAACATAGTCTGGCCAAGGGGTGGGGAGGGCCCTCCGTCTTGGAGGGTGGTTGAGTCTAAGTTGAAATTCGCCGTTAAAAAAAAAAAAGATTCTAATACACCCTTAACATTTTTCTTTTTTTTTTTCTTTTTTTTTTCTTTTCTAATTTCATTTTTTTTTTATTTTTTGAAATTTATTATGATTATAAAACTGCGAAACAAAAAGTACGGAACATAAAATATAAAGTTTGACAAGTTAAAAATAATAAAGACAAAAGAAAAAAAAATTGTCTAGTCCTATCAATAAAGTGTACCAATCATGGGGCTTGTGGTCTAGTGGTAAAGGCTTAAGTAGTTAAGCGAGCCCAAGTGAGAGTAGTACCGGTTTGGGTGACCGACCGGGAAGTCCTCACTTATGAACTACAAGCTCTATTGATATCAGGCGAATCGGGAATAAGAGTTGGGTTATCCTCTAAGGAAAGGCTCGCGGTTGGTATCTCTGCCCGAGGATGCGACACTAACTCGAGCCAACAACTAACAACTAACCCGCCGTTTAAAAAAAAATAAATAAATAAAAAATAATAAAGTGTACCGATATTAACACCTATTAAAAAGAACAAAATCTTGTTAGGATTGACACTACACAAACAAATGAATTGGATATGCAACTTGTCACCTACATATTACATATTGTCAGGAGGTTATTCATATCCAAAGATTAGATTCTAATACACCCTTAATTCTTTTTTATTTTTTATTTTTTATTTTTTTTAATTTTTCTAATTTCATGTTTTTTTTTTTGAAATTTATTATGATTATAAAACTGCGAAACAAAAAGTACGGAACATAAAATATAAAGTTTGACAAGTTAAAAGTAATAAAAGACCAAAAAAAATTTAAGAAAAAATAATAATTGTCTAGTCCTATCAAAAAAATAAAGTGTAAAAAGAGTATAGAGGGTACCAATATTATCACCTATTAAAAAAGAACAAAATCTTGTTAGGATTGACACTACACAAACAAATGAATTGGATATGCAACTTGTCACCTACATATTACATATTGAGGATGCACCCAAAAAAAATGTAAAAAAGAGGGTACCAATATTACCACCTATATTAAAAAAGAACATAATCTTGTTAGGATTGACGCTACATAAACAAATGAATTGGATATGCAACTTGTCACCTACATATTACATAGAGGATGCACCCAAAACAAAAAGAAAAAGAAATATACTAATAATAGTAATAATAATAATAAAAAAAAAATAAAAGAAAAATAAAACATATATATATATATATATATATATACATATTGACTTACTGAGGCACGTATAAATAAAAACAGATAATATGCGTAGTGGGAATCTCAGGAGAACATTTATGTGTGTTTACAGAATCGTAAATTGAGCCAAAAAGATAAATATTGAAGCGTAAAAATATTAAGAAAACTAAAATGTTTTTAAAAAATTTCACAAGATACATGATATTGGTGGATAAAAAACTTGTGAATGAAGTTTTTCTAAAAGTGTATAGTTTTGATGAAAATTTTGGGAAAAAAAAAGAAAAAATAAATAAAAAAGAAAAAAAAATCGTTTAACATCCAAGTTCTTTTTAATTTATGTATCAAAATTTTATTGTACATCAATATATAACATTGTGCTATCAATTTTATTGTGCATTAAAATTTCATCTTTTGTTCATCAAATAAAAAGTTTAAACATTAAAAAAAAAAAACAAACAAACAAACAAAACCCTCCATTCATAGCTTTTATATGCACCACTAAGTAATTTAACTTACCTCCATTGCAGATTTGGGTGGTAATTCCCCTGTCAACTATTATCAAGAAATTTAACGAGAACTCCCAAGACCACGATGAACTCCCAAGACTCCGGGGAATTTCAAGAGTAAGATTACTGGTATATGGATAGACCTCCAAAGTTTTTGAATCCCCTAGCACGTGTGGGATTTAGCCAGTGAGACTGTTTCCGATAAGCTGAAAATTTTTTGATTTGGGTAACCGACCGGCCTATGGATGGTAATTCCAGCTAATTTTTTTTCGAGCATTTCGATAACAGGGAGCTCGATCAAGTTTCTTGGCTCTTCCAATATCTCACCACTGATGCATTTTTGTAAAGGTCCAACACTCGCATTTTTTCACAAAAAAAACTCACTCTCTCAGAATTAAACCATCAAGAAAATTGTGAAGTAACGAGCTTTTCTTCCCCGCGCGTTGCAGCGGGGTTTAGATGCATGCAATTTAGGTTGTCCAAAATTATAGTTTTGTTAGCAAATACAATTTATGAAGTCTAAAATTTCATATATGCGAAATTATATTTCTTTCTAGTATAAAGTAAAGTTTTATGCAAACCCTTCCCCCTTAGCCCTCATAACTTTGCTATGTCAAAATCACCAATTTTAGGCTAAATGTTTCTATTTAGTAGAATGTTTGTGGACTTTATGCCTTGGTGGATGATTAGACGCATCAGATCGTGGTGAAGACATGTAAGACCACGCGCTACACCAATCACAAAATATGGTGTCGTGTTGGCAAATCTAAATGACAATAAACACTATGAAGTGCATCCTAAAAGTTTACATTTGAAAATTAGAGTAAGGATACAGTGAGAAGAAAACTTAAAATGAGAAGGATGAGAAATGACTATAAATAAACATTTGAGATGCATCGACTTGATTTAAATGTATCTCTATTCATTTAGATGCATCCCAATTGGTTTCGAAAGTGATTTTGAAGTGAAACAATGCAAAGTAGTATTAAAAACAAATTTGACTCATAGAGGACGAAAAATGTAAAGGATTCGTCTAACTTGAGATGAAATGTATCTAATATATGTATATCTAATTTTTTGCTACAAAATATATTATGTGCATATAAAAAATTAGGGATGCATCTAATTGAAGCTGATGCATATTAAATGTGTGGTTATAGTTATTTCTCATCCTTCTCACTTTAAGTTTTCTTCTCATTTGATCCAAGTCTTGAAAAGTATTCATATACCAACAAGTTGCAATCCAAACTCGAAAAATAGCCATACAACTTAACTACATTTTTGTGCCTTATGTTTCCTAAAATGTCAATTTCAGTTGTAACTACCTTGTTCATAATCTCTTGGTCACAAGAAGATTCATCTGTTATTTCCCGACTACAAATTTTCGTAATAACAACAATATCTCTATTGCAAAAACCGATCTTAAGAACAGCTCCCCACTTTCTCATCAATCAAGCCTTCCTAAATTTTATTTTGATCAAAATCTTTCATACAAAAGTTTTTCTCATAATAAGAGATATTAGAAGATCATGTTTCGTTGTGTTTAAAACATATATCTTAATAGTAACAAATAACCTATACTAAAATTACGTGTCACCAATTAAGTCACCACAACAATTCCACAAACCACCCAAATGTAATTATGTTTCTACGGACATAGAGAAAAAGATTAATCTTCGAATTTAGTGTTTTCGGGAATACAAAGTTTTTGTTTCTCTCAAAAGTTTTCTAGCAGTCCCGCTTCTATGAAGGGGACATGATGATACAAACCTATTTCATACTAGACTCGTATCAGTTCATAAGTCAACTGTATAATTCACTCAAAAAGCTAGCTTGTAAGAGGAGGGGACACCTAAACTTATAAACCATTAACCAATCCCATACTTGACCGATGCGGGATCGTAACACATGAATGGGTCCAGAAAGAAGATTACTTGAGAAGTTCATTAAAGTAAATCACCAAGGCTTTGTCGGACAAAAAAAATTTATCATAATTATTGAGATATCGAACACATAATGATTTTATTTAAGATAGTGAACTACGGATGTTAGATGTTATTTTATTTCCTTGTAACGATAACATATCGAGTCTCTTTGAGTCAACAAATTCTAAAGGTATTGTAAAAATAATCCGATTGTTGTTGAGATCAATTTTCACTAGATTACAAAGTTGTGGAATTACATTCGGGATAACTTTGTAAGTGAAATTTTGACAATTTTCTAGCATTTGGGTCCACGTTTCCACCCATATTAATGATTCCTGGTCCAGTCCACCATCACTAAAACCCAGGGACGGAGCCAGAAACAAATGTGACCGGGTGCACATTTTTTTTTAAACCCTAATATAATATTGTTAAAAAGTGGATTAATACGAAGATTTCATTATTTTTTATATGTAGGTATACCAACTAAATAATACAAGAAAGACATTTTGATGCACTGGGTGCATTTAAGATACATTTAGGAAAAATTAATAATTTTTTCAAAATTTAACACTATATCGAAAAAATCCATGGGGTGCACGTGCACCCGCGGGCACCCCCTTGGCTCCGTCCCTGCTAAAACCTACAAACTCCAACCAATTTACCCGCCAAACTAAACTGTGGGTGTTCTTTTTAAACTTATCAAACAATAAGGGTTCATTTGGAAGCAACATCATAAGTTAAAGGACCAGAATCAGTACTCTACATCAGTAAGCTGGTCTAGGGGTTCTTTTAAAACCATCAACATTACAAGGTTCATTTCGAAACAATGTCATAACCTAAAGGACCAGATTCCTTGTGTAACCAAGGTTCACCCCATAATGAATGATCAAAATTCTATTTATGGTCCAGTCCACCATCACTCACTCACTAAATAATTAATCCCGTCATCTTTCTGTGCGTTCATTTTATAAAATTTGTTACGCCGGTTATTGATTAGCTATTTAGCTTCCATCATATCATACATTTGTTAAAAGACAGATGACTAGAGTATGATTACAAAGGAATTAGACTGACTTTCCATGGCGCTCTACAACAACTTAAAAAAATGTGATGACTGTTGTTCCATTTGACTTAATTGATACATAACTGTACTTTATATTGAGCAACATTTGGGAGTCTGAATGGCTTTGTTAGACTACATTTTGTGGTATGTCATGAACCATTTGCTTATCAAAATACTTGACGTTGCAACAGGTGGCTTTAGGAAGTAGGCTTGAGGAATAACTGTGATTATGGCGGACTGGAAAAGGTTTATTTCATTTTGAGATTCGCGGCTTACGAGTTGTCCTTCCCACTGCCCAAAATTTTAGACAATTGAAGGGTGTTGCAAACATAAGGGTGAACTGACACCAAAGATGGAAATTCGCCATCAGTTGGGTACAAAAAAATGATTGGTGTTAAGTTATTTCCATGGAGGAATAGACTAGGAGAATTATATCAGAAATATTGTTTAGTTTTAGGAATGGGTCGTGAGTGACAGTGGTCATACACTCATACATGCCTGAAAGACGAAGAACATTTGGAACACCGATAGTTTTTTAAAGGTAACATTTGGAACCAGGGTGAAGCTCCCTTTTACCCAAAAATAACCATGACTGTTCTGTAAATTTTAAATTGTACGTTTGAAACTGCCAACAAAATTATTAATTATCCCCAATAAACTCACACGAATCAGGTAATATTAGCATACGTTGAATATTAGCTTTCGTATTTAGGCATTTCATGTGCTTTCAATTTAGTTACTGCAATCGGATAAAGTTATCTTTGTGTTTAGTTCAGTAAGGTTTTGGTCTCTTCTGATCATATTTAGCATATTGGAATGGATCATAGACACATATTATACTCTGTGACTACTTGTGATTCTCATGATATTAAAACACGGTTTGTCTACTTTATTGCTTTTTGCAGCTACTGCCTACATCTGTGTTCCATTTTGACCTTCCCTTTGATATTAGTCTAAGGATTTTGCTAATGAATATGGCTGGAACAAGTGATTATCACAGGCAATACTAGTAACTCCAACAGGGTGGGCAAATGCAGCAACAATAGATGTAATCTATGATTTGCTACATATGATGGGTCGTGATGACATTATTGTTGGTTTAGGTGATTCATTTGGTTTAAACCAATCTTACCCAAATGATGCTAGTGTTGGCCACTGCAAGTACTCGAAGGCTATCCCACATAGTAGTGGTGGATTATTGGATTCTGAGTTCTGACACTCTCTTTGGACTTGCCCGTGATCTAGCGAGAAGCCCAAGAAGGTACGTTGTTCTCATTTAAAAGTTTTTCAACAAAGTGTCGTTTCAGGATAATGAAGTGGCGTAACTAGTAGTAGGGTGGTCTCATCAACATTATCGGAGTTGATTTAAAGGGGTCCAAGCTACACAAATCCTCAAACTCGTCATCAAAATTTTTATTATCAATTCTTAAAGTTATCATCAAAGTCAAATAAAGGATTTGAAATAGTCACATCGAAATATCTAGAAATCAAATCAGAATTACCTAAAGGTTCATTAGACATCCTTGGGACTGGAACATGGTCATTGGTAGGTAAACTTTCTATATCAATAGGATTAGTCAATTTCCCTATCCCCCATTAAGAGGGTGTCTAAATACTCTCGAAGAGGTAAGTCGATCTCTACATTTTCATCTCCCAAAACATCAAGGCAAGGCACAGGTGATGTGTATGCTAGTGGCGGAGGTATGACTTGAGCGGTACTTTGTTGTCTTAAAAATNCTTTGTGATTACTTGTGATTCTCATGATATTAAAACACGGTTTGTCTACTTTATTGCTTTTTGCAGCTACTGCCTACATCTGTGTTCCATTTTGACCTTCCCTTTGATATTAGTCTAAGGATTTTGCTAATGAATATGGCTGGAACAAGTGATTATCACAGGCAATACTAGTAACTCCAACAGGGTGGGCAAATGCAGCAACAATAGATGTAATCTATGATTTGCTACATATGATGGGTCGTGATGACATTATTGTTGGTTTAGGTGATTCATTTGGTTTAAACCAATCTTACCCAAATGATGCTAGTGTTGGCCACTGCAAGTACTCGAAGGCTATCCCACATAGTAGTGGTGGATCATTGGATTCTGAGTTCTGACACTCTCTTTGGACTTGCCCGTGATCTAGCGAGAAGCCCAAGAAGGTACTTTGTTCTCATTTACAAGTTTTTCAACAAAGTGTCGTTTCAGGATAATAAAGTGGCGTAACTAGTAGTAGGGTGGTCTCATCAAAATTACCGGTGTTGATTTAAAGGGGTCCAAGCTATACAAATCCTCAAACTCGTCATCAAAATTTTTATTATCAATTCTTAAAGTTATCATCAAAGTCAAATAAAGGATTTGAAATAGTCACATCGAAAGATCTAGAAATCAAATCAGAATTACCTAAAGGTTCATTAGACATCCTTGAGACTGGAACAGGGACATTGGTAGGTAAACTTTCTATATCAATAGGATTAGTCAATTTCCCTATCCCCCATTAAGAGGGTGTCTAAATACTCTCGAAGAGGTAAGTCGATCTCTACATTTTCATCTCCCAAAACATCAAGGCAAGGCACAGGTGATGTGTATGCTAGTGGCGGAGGTATGACTTGAGCGGTACTTTGTTGTCTTAAAAATTGCTCCTCGTCCAAAATTACCTCCGTATCTTCGTCGCCAATGGCGGAGGATATTGAGGGCAGGAAGGGGTGCCCCCCCCCCTAAAGTCTGACTCACAAATTAGCAATTTCATGGACTTTGGGTTTAATGATTAGTTTTTACATTGTGGCCCCTAGAAATTTGGTAACAAGATGTATCTGTTTTGTTGATTTTCTTTGCTTTTAGTCTTGTAGAACTAAAGACTTATATTAGTTTAGAAAAATAATTTTCAATTGTTTTAGGGTAATCAGATAACATGCATGTTTTATTTGTAGTCTTCTTTTTTTTTAATATATCAATGCATAAATACTTTTATATATAAGATGTTACATTTTTATTTCGAAAGTTTTTGGCCCCCCCAAATAAAACGGTCAAGCTTCGCCACTGTTCGTCGCTCACCTCAGTATCTACTAGGACAACAGGTGGATTGGGCATTTGAATTCTAAGAAGAATATCCTCCTGAAGACGGTTAATTTCTATTTGCATAAGTTTAGAAAGTCTTTCAAATTCTAAACCTTGAGGGGGCTACTGATCATTATGGCTCTGTGGAGGTTGGTCAAAATAAGGTAAGTCATAATTGTTACCAGGATTGGGCTTATAGACAAGCGGATTCCTAGTTTGACAATCAGAACTATAGTGGGGACCTCCACAGAACTCACAACAGTAAAACTGTTGTGATTGACTCAGTGAATAATATGGATATTGGTCAAAACCAAAATTTTGATTGTTACACGGAACCTGCTCATAGACAAGCATGTTCCCTGTTTGACAATCAAAACCTTGGTGAGGCCTACCTCCACAAGACCACACGAGTATGTCTCCATCTGGTGTTGCTGGGGTTGGTTAAAGAAGTTGGTGTTTCATTGATGGAGTAAGGATTTTGGTCATAGACAAACTCGTTCCCTGACCCGACCATGTTACAACCCGGAAAATTTCCACCATTTAGTGGACCCCCACAACATGAGCAACTATATTGGACATAACAGTTTTGTCTTTGCAACTGTCCCACATTATGGGCAATTTGTACCACATTCTCCTTTATAGTTTCCCAGATAGACATAGCAAGTAAAGGTAAACGTGATTGAAAAAAAAGTTCGTATAGTTTCCCTGTTAGAAATAGGCTTTGAACGATTTTTGACTGGTTTGAGATAGATCATAACCCAAACCAACCCATTTATAAAAAAAATGGATCCTATAATGCCACCTTTACTATTAATAAAAAAAGGAATTTGATAATTTCAAAAGAAGTAGAGTGACATACACTGGGTAAGGAAGAGTCATGTTCTTCAAAAGGCTTGGGTACCGTAAAGCAAACTCTTTCCATTCCTCTTACAGATTTTACCATCTCCATCAGCGTCTGCATCAGCAAATGTCTGCAACAAGAATCATCACCCTATTAATTACTACTGTTAAAGATTGGAAAAACCAAACCAGTTTGCAGGATCTTACTTAGTCAATAATAACGTCAAGAAGGTCATCTGATAAGTTCATCTCGGATTCTGTTAATATTGCTGTCAGCATCTGTTTGACCTATTTAAAATGTGCTGCAAAATGAGTCAATACATGATACGTGTTTGGATAATCAAATCTATAATGTATGGTCAAACGGGTTAAGGGTAATTATTTGTATGGGTTGAAGTGCGTTGGGTCAGGCTACCCATAACACTTTTTGTCCAAAGGTATGTATCACTATAAATATACTTATTTAGTGGGTTGCATGCCTTAATTTATGCTTTGGGCTACTTTCAACCCATTTGTCTTAAATCATAGAGCCTAAAGGCAACTGCAGGAGGAAAGAAAGATAGAAGTCATCAGGGTTTTTCATGAGATAGAATTTAACTGTGTACGGAAAGATAGCTTTTACATCTTACAGTTTATTTTATCATACGGATGGAAGATACTGAGAGCATGGGTGTAATTACATTTTTTTTTTTGTTATCATCTGTTTTGGATGCATGCATATGGTATAGATCCTATACACAGATCAAAGATGGTGACAAATTTGGGATTTCATGGTCGTGTATCACATAATCATACGATTCATAGCATTAAGTGACTGTTCAAAAGGACAGCTTAACATCCAGATACATATTCAAAACAAGTACTTAAACTGTTCAAAAGGACAACGTAACATCCAGTTACAGGTTCAAAACAAGTACTAAAACCAAACTTACAATCACTCTTGACGAGTCTTACTTTCAAAGTTACTTATGATATCCTCATTGCTAACTGTGATGAACACATCTCGCTCAATATAAGTAACCATACGATCATTCAACAACTGATCACCGGTATTACTCTTTAGTTCCTTCTCAACAAAAGCCATTCTCCAGAAACCTCTTTGAACACTAGCTGTCACAACTGGAAGGATCAACACCAGCTTAATAAGCAAATAGACGAGATTAAACACTTCATGCTTTTTCACCTGCACAAGCTTCTTCGAGAGCTCTTTAATGTCCTTCAACCCCTTAAATCTTTTATCTTTTTTCACATCCTGAATGTACTTGTCGAGTTGATCACTGAGATGAAGCAAATCACCGGTTGAGAACTCGTTAGGATAGAATTCCGCAAGTTTGAGCAACTTTTTCTTATCAAAGGACGAAAAAGATTTAGCAGGGCTCAAACATGCCATACACACAAGTAACTCCATACTTTCTTCATCAAATCGTTCGTTAAGCTCTTGAAGTTGTTTATCAATGATGGAATAGAATACGTCAACTTGAAAATGATGAAGGGTTGTTGTAGTTGGTTCTGGTTCACGATTTCTTCTTCTTAGTTTTGGAGGATGCATATCTTCCATCTTTGGAACATTTATGTCGCTTTTTTCACAAAAGGAAACAACCGAAGCTAATAAAGATTCCCACCCATCGTTTCTTATTATTTGCAATTGTTCCTTGGCTGACTTCACAAGTGACATGGCATTAACAATGTCTTGATCTTTCTTCAGTAACACAATGTTTAGTTCACTTGAAACTCCCAAAAGTGTCTTCATTAAATGTAACATGAAAACAAACCTGAAAGAGAAAATTTCTCTATCAACCGTGCTGAGATATGAATGATGAATCGCCTGTCTTAAAATGACATTTGCCATCATATCAAGCATATCAAGTATTTCATCATAAGAGTCGATCACTTTCAAAACAGACTTGTAGTGGGGCCCACAACTAGCTTTCTCATCTGAACCTTCACGAATTTCAACCTCAATGTCTTCAAAGACTTGTGCAAGGTTTTGGAAACGACTTTCAGTTGATACTTCACTTTCCTTCCAACAAACACCGACAAGAGTAATTAACTTTTCAAGAATATAGAAAAACATACCACAATCATCGTTTTGTTGAGAAACTGCAACAAGAATTTGTTCAAGTTGTTGAGCAAAACAATGAACGTAATACGCTGATTGAGTATCATTCTTGATCAATGTTTTGAGACCACTGACATCATAGTACATCTTCCTGACGCCATTATAACTCTGCCCACGAACATTACTTAAACTCAATGAATTCTTCAACAGCAAAGAACTTAGCGCATCCTTAAGAGATACGTCCTTCTTATGATCCATAACACGTGAAATACCAAGAAACTTCTCAACAACATCTCCCTTTTTATCAACATACCGCAAACACACCACAATATGCTCGTCACCTACATCATCCTCATACTCATCCATTAATATAGCAAAGTATCCATTAGGCCCACCGCATATATCGTTCACAATGGCTTTAGTTGTTTCTACCGAGCACGAGTTGATCAAATCATTTTGAATCAAAGGAGCCTTATTCAACACATCTTTATCAAAATTCTCATCACCTTTTGTAACCATTTCTATCATCTCAACAAATTCATCATTGTTAGAAATTCTCAACGGATGATCTTCATTGATCTTGATTCCGAAAGATAAGTAAAACCTTAAACAAAGAACAGGAGCGAGCAACGGAGGCCGGATCATTTGCTTATTATAGTAATCTATGATGTACATTAACAAATTGAGCTGTTGCGAGAAAATGTCCATACCGGAACCATTCTCGGATTCTTGAGTTTCAGGGCAGGTGTCATTTTGTTGCGAGGAAGAACCTTCTTCCAACTTTGCTTTCAGTTGAGCTGGAAAAAAGCTATCCATTGTGTCTGCAGTCTAGTAAAATAAAAATACAAACAAAAGTACTCATTTAGATGTATGTTAAACTCTAGTTCAGAAGTAAAAAGATTATCGCACCAAATTAGAGATAGACATTATATGTAAACGGATAAATGGACAAGGTTTTCCGTTGTAACCCGATGTACGCATGCTAACCTTCCTTTGACCATTTTCGACCCTTTCCCTCACACCTCTAAATGTGTACCTAGTGAGGCTTTGAACCCTGGACCTCTTGTGAGGTCATCGGGTGCCTAACCACTAGGCCAATGTCATGATGGTATCGATATTATATGAAATAAATTATATTTTGGTTTTTTTCTTTGTATTAAAACTAACGAACTTCTTAATTTTTCCATTTTAGTCGAGTTGTTAAAAGATGGTTTTGAGTAATAAAAATCTAAAACCAGATTTCAAATAAAATTAATTTGTAACAAACCTGTTACAAAACTCAAGTCTGTCACTTGAAGTTATTTTAAAAAGAACTAAAAAAAAGTGGAATTCACTATATGTTTTGAGTGTTTTAAAACAAGGATTACAAGGCCGAGTAATCAGCTACTACTCGGTCGCTAAAAAGTCAATGATGAGTCATAGCAAAGTCAAAACTTGATCAAACTCGGATTGAAGTATTTGAACGATATCATTGATGTTTATAAACGTATTTTTATCGTCGTATGGACAATCCTATGGTCCTATGAAGATGACATACATATAATTTCAAAATGTATATATAAAAAAGTTCCAGCCTCGCCCAAGCCGATTTACTAGCTACAAGGTAGCCGACCGCTCAAGTATTAACAACCGAGTAACTAATAAACTTTTTGTTACACAACAAAAAATATGGTTATAAACAATCACGTGACCGGAACATAAAGCGACCAGATGCACTTAGAATAAATTAAACAATACTACCAACACAAACACAATTTACAGGTGCATTTAAATAAAATCGAATTTTTTTTTTAACAAAATTAACACTATATCACACAAATCCATAAATGTCCCAACAAGACCTGCCTAGTAGTTGGTACACTTCATTAAAAAAAAGCCCAACAAGGCAACAACTACAATAATCTACTTTTTTACTTGCACGTGTGACAGTTCATAACTCATTCACTATATAACATTACTAGTTATAATACCCGCGCACGCGCGGGTTTTTTTTTAAAAATTTTGAATGATATTTTATTTATTAAAAAACAAATAATTTAATTTTTATTTTGTTTGATTTATGATTTTTAATTGTAGTTTTTTATGATTAAAGATAATCATTTAAATCTTATCTATATTTTTTGTATTTATCTTCTACTTGTATAGTATATCAACAAAACGAATTTAAAAACTTATAAATTAAATAATAATTAACATATTACCTAATAAGGAAATATTCTTTTTTTTCAAAATGACAAAGTACCCACTAGGGGTTTTGTTTTATTATATAAGAGATTTGTAGAGTAAACTACAAAGATGGTCCCTGTGGTTTGTGTTGACTATCACTCTTGGTCCTTTGACTTTTATTTTTGCACTCCCAGCCACCAACTCTAAAACCCTTTTCACTAATAGTCCCTTGACCAAATGGCACCAGTTTTGACTGTTAAACACCCCTCATGTGACTTGCACATGAGGGTAAAAATGTCAATTTCACTCTTTCTTCTTTATGTGACCCACCACTACCCTTTTTCATCTTCTCACCCATAAACACCCAATCCACCACCATTATTTCCGGCCATTAATTTTTCCAGTCACCTCCATGAAATTTTGACCACCTCAATCAAACACCCATATTTCTCTTATATTTCCGGCTAACTAATTTTCATAAACACTACCACAACAAGCTATCGATTTCCAACAAAACAAATCTATCCACTAATCACAACTAATCATCATAACAATCCTTAATCACAAACAATCAAATACCCCCAATTACACGTAAACTTTCAACTCCAAAATATTAATTCAAATTAACCAACAATTAAAAAAAAAAAAAAAAAATTGATGAATAAAAAAAAAAGCAAACTTGTGATGTTAAAGATGATTCAATCTCTTCTTCATCTTCCATTCCATCAGATGTTGACATCAATATTTTCATTATCCATTTTTTCAATTCAAGATTCAATCTTTTCTTCACCAATCTTCAAAATCTCAAATAAATTCAAACCCAATTCATAAAACTTTATAAAAACTCAAACCCAATTCATAAAACTTTATAAAAACTCAAACCCAATTCTTGACAAGTTTCAAGATTCAATCTTTTCCCACCATCGATACAGTACCACACCATCGATACAGCACCACACGACCACTAGCTTCCCCACCATCATAGATCGATTTCAAAACCCCCTATATCCGAACACATCATATTCGACACTCGTGGGACAAATTACACCTAATGGATAGATTTAAATCTGAACATATACGTGGGTTTGATTTCGTGTGTAATGATTGAGCAATTGTGGGTTGTTACTTGTTATGAATGGTTTGATTATAGTTTTATTTTTTTCGACCATGACAGATCTAAAATCTTACAGAGTGTGTTGGATCTAAAAGAGAAAACCACAAAAGTTATTTTGATGAAGTTATTATTTTATTGGAATGATGGGGATTTTGATGATGATAGAAAGAGAAACCATCTGGTGGTGAGGTGGTTGTTTGTATTTATTAAATACTTGAGTAAACAAAGAGAAGAAGGGGAAAAGACAATTTTACCCTCATGTGCAAGTCACATGAGGGGTGTTTAACAGTCAAAACTAGTGCCGTTTGGTCAAAGGACTATTAGTGAAAAGGGTTTCGGAGTTGGTGGCTGGGAGTGCAAAAAAAAAAGTCAAAGGACCAAGAGTGATAGTCAACGCAAATCACAGGGACCATCTTTGTAGTTTACTCTTATTTGTAACAAACGTTAACTAAAAGTAGAAAAAAGAAAAGTAAAAAGAAAAAGCTTCGAGTATTTACCGTTTGATTCTATGTAGAAAGTGGAAGAAGACGGCAAACAGTTAAAAGTGAAAACCTACTTCTTTAAACTGTGTTTTGATTATGGGCTCAAACAGTAAAAAAAGTAGATTCTTATAAATATGGGCTTAAAATAATGAACTTGGGCTAAAACAAGCCCATTTAATGAATACTGTTTTTTAGTCCAACTAGAATACTAGTGTGATTCTAATTCGTATCTTTATTGAGTTTATTCTAATGTGTTTGTGTTTATCATGTTATGTTATAATTCGTTCTCTATATATACAAAAAGAATATATGATATAAGTCTTTACTAAAATCTAACAACTCTTTCATCCAACGTAAGGTTAGTGTCTTTTACTTTTACCATTGTTATGTTCAGAATTGGTTAGAAAAAAGAAAAAGAAAAAAAATGTTTTCGATTTCTAGTAAATCAGATGAATATTTGATGCTTTGATGTTTATATGTTCATGTTACATGTAGGAGTTATTAACGTAAAGCTTAAAATCTTAATTTGAGTCGTAAGAGTTTTCTCGTTGATGAATAGAGTGAAACAATAATCATGGATGCACGTATTAACATTGCGAGCGCGCCACCATTGCCTACTCAACCAACAACAAGTAATGCCACGCAGCCGCGCATATGTAGCCCTATGATGTTATTATCATGTATCACCGCGGTTATGTGTTCTGTCGGGATGGTTTGCGCTTTTGCTCTCTCAGGTTCACAACCCTTGTACTCTATAACAACACACGACGATTTTGAATTTCCAATGATGACAATGACGGAGCCCAAAATCAAGTATTATGTGAAGTCACCAGATGAGTTTGATAAGGAATATCCTAATGATACTCCGGCCAGAGAACATGTTGAAAACCAAATCGTGGACGAATACTTAAGACAGAAGTAAAAAGATTATCGCACCAAATTAGAGATAGACATTATATGTAAACGGATAAATGGACAAGGTTTTCCGTTGTAACCCGATGTACGCATGCTAACCTTCCTTTGACCATTTTCAACCCTTTCCCATACACCTCTAAATGTGTACCTAGTGAGGCTTTGAACCCTGGACCTCTTGTGAGGTCATCGGGTGCCTAACCACTAGGCCAATGTCATGATGGTATCGATATTATATGAAATAAATTATATTTTGGTTTTTTTCTTTGTATTAAAACTAACGAACTTCTTATTTTTTCCATTTTAGTCGAGTTGTTAAAAGATGGTTTTGAGTAATAAAAATCTAAAACCAGATTTCAAATAAAATTAATTTGTAACAAACCTGTTACAAAACTCAAGTCTGTCACTTGAAGTTATTTTAAAAAGAACTAAAAAAAAGTGGAATTCACTATATGTTTTGAGTGTTTTAAAACAAGGATTACAAGGCCGAGTAATCAGCTACTACTCGGTCGCTACAAAGTCAATGATGAGTCATAGCAAAGTCAAAACTTGATCAAACTCGGATTGAAGTATTTGAACGATAGCATTGATGTTTATAAACGTATTTTTATCGTCGTATGGACAATCCTATGGTCCTATGAAGATGACATACATATAATTTCAAAATGTATATATAAAAAAGTTCAAGCATCGCCCAAGCCGATTACTAGCTACAAGGTAGCCGACCTCTCAAGTATTAACAGCCGAGTAACTGATAAACTTTTTGTTACACAACAGAAAATATGGTTATAAACAATCACGTGACCATAAAGTGACCCGATGCACTTAGAATAAATTAAACAATACTACCAACACAATTTACAGATGCATTTAAGTAAATCGAAGTTTTTTTTAACAAAATTGAGTTATTAACACTATATCACAAAAATCCATAAATGTCCCAACAAGACCTACCTAGTAGTTGTTACACTTCACTAAAAAAGAGCCCAACAAGGCAACAACTACAATAATCTACTTTTTTACTTGCACGTGTGACAGTTCATAACTCATTCACTATATAACATTATTTGTAACAAACGTTAACTAAAAGTAGAAAAAAGAAAAGTAAAAAGAAAAAGCTTCGAGTATTTACCGTTTGATTCTATGTAGAAAGTGGAAGAAGACGGCAAACAGTTAAAAGTGAAAACCTACTTCTTTAAACTGTGTTTTGATTATGGGCTCAAACAGTAAAAAAAGTATATTCTTAAATTTATGGGCTTTTAATAATGAACTTGGGCTAAAACAAGCCCATTTAATGAATACTGTTTTTTAGTCCAACTAGAATGCTAGTGTGACTCTAATTCGTATCTTTATTGAGTTTATTCTAATGTGTTTGTGTTTATCATGTTATGTTATAATTGGTTCTCTATATATATTATATACAAAAAGAATTTATTTAAGTCTTTATTAAAATTTAACAACTCTTTCATCCATACGTAAGGTTAGTGTCTTTTACTTTTACCATTGTTATGTTCAAACGATTAGGAAAAAAAAAAAAAAAAAGTTTCCATTTCTAGTAAAACAGATGAATATTTGATGCTTTGATGTTTATATGTTCATGTTACATGTAGGAGTTATTAACGTAAAGCTTAAAATCTTAATTTGAGTCGTAAGAGTTTTCTCGTTGATGAATACAGTGAAACAATAATCATGGATGCACGTATTAACATTGCGAGCGCGCCACCATTGCCTACTCAACCAACAACAAGTAATGCCACGCAGCCGCGCATATGTAGCCCTATGATGTTATTATCATGTATCACCGCAGTTATGTTTTCTCTCGGGATGGTTTGCGCTTTTGCTCTCTCAGGTTCACAACCCTTGTACTCTATAACAACACACGACGATTTTGAATTTCCAATAATGACGATGACGGAGCCCAAAATCAAGTATTATGTGAAGTCACCAGATGAGTTTGATAAGGAATATCCTTTGCTAGGAAACGTTGCAATTACGAAGAGAAGCAACACATGTTACGCCCAGATTTTCCAACTCCGATATGCGACAGACTTGTAAACATGACGATTCAAAGTTAGCTCACTCGTCTAAATGAGTTTTAGACTTTGATTCATAACTTTAGGGCAATGACCAATTATTTTTGATTGTTTTTATAGGTGGATGTTCAACAGGTTTCTTATTTATATCAGTTTGTGATTTTGCTTCCATGTTTGCAGATTAGTTATGTTGGGGGGGGGGNTTTCTTGCACATGTGATAATTCATAACTCATTCACTATATAACATTATTTGTAACAACTTTAACTAAAAGTAGAAAAAAGAAAAATAAAAAAGAAAAAGTTTTGAGTATTTACCGTTTGATTCTATGTAGAAATGGAAGAAGACGGCAAACAGTTAAAAGTGAAAACCTACTTCTTTAAACTGTGTTTTGATTATGGGCTCAAACAGTAAAAAAAGTATATTCTTAAAAATATGGGCTTTTAATAATGAACTTGGGCTAAAATAAGCCCATTTAATGAATACTGTTTTTTAGTCCAACTAGAATGCTAGTGTGACTCTAATTCGTATCTTTATTGAGTTTATTCTAATGTGTTTGTGTTTATCATGTTATGTTATAATTCGTTCTCTATATATATTATATACAAAAAGAATTTATTTAAGTCTTTATTAAAATTTAACAACTCTTTCATCCATACGTAAGGTTAGTGTCTTTTACTTTTACCATTGTTATGTTCAAAATTGGTTAGGAAAAAAAAAAGTTTCCATTTCTAGTAAAACAGATGAATATTTGATGCTTTGATGTTTATATGTTCATGTTACATGTAGGAGTTATTAACGTAAAGCTTAAAATCTTAATTTGAGTCGTAAGAGTTTTCTCGTTGATGAATACAGTGAAACAATAATCATGGATGCACGTATTAACATTGCGAGCGCGCCACCATTGTCTACTCAACCAACAACAAGTAATGCCACGCAGCCGCGCATATGTAGCCCTATGATGTTATTATCATGTATCACCGCGGTTATGTTTTCTCTCGGGATGGTTTGCGCTTTTGCTCTCTCAGGTTCACAACCCTTGTACTCTATAACAACACACGACGATTTTGCATTTTCAATAATGACAATGACGGAGCCCAAAATCAAGTATTATGTGAAGTCACCAGATGAGTTTGATAAGGAATATCCTAATGATACTCCGGCCAGAGAACATGTTGAAAACCAAATCGTGGACGAATACTTAAAGTTTGCTAGGAAACGTTGCAATTACGAAGAGAAGCAACACATGTTACGCCCAGATTTTCCAACTCCGATATGTGATAGACTTGTAAACATGACGATTCAAAGTTAGCTCACTCGTCGAAATGAGTTTTAGACTTTGATTCATAACTTTAGGGCAATGACCAATTATTTTTGATTTGTTTTTATAGGTGGATGTTCAACAGGTTTCTTATTTATATAATTATATTAGTTTGTGATTTTGCTTCCATGTTTGCAGATTAGTTATGTTGGGTTTAAGCTTATATGTAGACTTATGAGCTTATCTGATTAATATTTCATAATCCTTAATTTGTCGGCTTATTTGAAGGCTTATAAACTTAATAAAATTATCGTATCATAATAAACAAATATAAGCTCACAAGTCTCAAAATAAGCCGAAACACAAAAGTCGAAATTTGAAAGGTTTATGTTAAAAAAGACTACACATAATAACAAAAATAGACCCTTTATTTTTGTTGTTCCAAAACTATTGTCCTCTTTCAAATATAGTTGTGAATAATGTACCAAATTTTGTTATATTACATCTAATGATGCTAAAAATTACAAACTTAATTCAAAGCTTTAGTTAATTGCATAAGAGTTAACCGTTATTTTACAAAAAAATAAAAATAAAATAAAAGAAGAGAATGCATTAATGGTATGTTTTTTCTTTTAAATGTGTTTTTTTGTCGGATGACAATTATTTTGCAACGAATGGTACATTTGTTTATTATTATCCAAACTTTTGCAAGTTTCTTTTAAATAAAAATGTTACCATTCATTCAATTAGTACCAATAAAATGAATATTATTTATAAAAGTATACTACACAAATCCTTAAAAACATTTTATCCCATGTTTTATCATGGGACATGCCACATGTTCGACAAAATGTCTCAAAGAGTACAACATTCCAACACTTTTGGTTTTTTTGATGTACTTGATCTTGTTAACTATTGTAAACACACACCCAATGTTACAAATGTTACTAAAGTTCATGCTTTAGCTTTTAAGGCTGGTGTTCTTGCTCATCTTCCTACTTGCACATCACTTGTTATAGCTTATGCGCGAGCAGGGCGTTATACTTCTTCTGTCGCAGTTTTTCGTGAGGTTTTTAACAAAGATGTGGTGGTTTGGAATGCAATGATGACTTGTGCAGTCGAAAATGGAGGAATTTTAGACGCGGCAGGAACTTTTATGCAAATATTGCGAGAACGAGTTGAGTTTGATTCTGTAACTCTTGTGATTGTTGTTTCAAACAGGTTAGCATCTTTACAGTGTGTACATTGTTTAGGATTAAAGTTTGGTTTGCTTTCGGGTACTGATTTGCATAATGCGCTTATTAACGCGTATGCTAAATGTGGTGAGTTGTGTTTGTCGGAGAACATGTTTGCTGAAACAGAAGTGAAAGACATTGTTTCATGGAACTCGATGATTAGTGGCTGTTTAAGTAATGATCAACCTAATAAATCGTTATGGTATTTTAAGAAAATGGTTTCGTGTGGAATGGAAATTGATAATTTGGGATTATCGTGTGCTATTGCAGCGTCGACTTATCTGCAAGATTTGGACATTGGTATGGTTTTCCACGGCTTTGGGTTAAGAAAAGGATACTATGAAAGTACTCATGTTTCTGTACTAAACACTCTTGTTTCGTTATACTCCAAATGTGGAGATATTGATGATGCTCTAAAAGTATTTAGATCGATTTCGGCCAAGGATTTGGTTTCTTGGAATACAATGATCTATGGGTTTGCTTTATACGGAATGATTCTTGAAGCGTTTAGTCTCTTAAGACAAATGCAAGTTATAGGAGGATCAGTACAACCAGATACAGTGACAGTACTTGCTGTACTTTCATTATGTTCAGAATCCATGTTTTTACGAGAGGGAAAAAGCATTCACGGGTTTGTTATAAGAAGATTCTTTGGATTAGACGTGTCGGTGATTAATAGTCTTATGAACATGTACTCTAAATGCAATCGAATTGATAAATCCGGGAGCTTGTTTGTTTCTTTGCAGGATAAAGATTTGGTTTCTTGGAATACAATGATATCGGGATATGCCCAAAATGGGAAACCAACGTTTGCTCAAAATATGTTCAAGAAACTGATGTACGAGTGTTTGGAATGCAGTTTATCGACTGTTCTCGCAGTTCTTTCTTCTTGTGATTCACGTGAATCTCTAAAATTTGGTGAATCGTTACATAGTTGGGCAATGAAATTAGGATTCTCAGATAGTTTTCTTGCGGTTAATTCATTAATTTTGATGTACACGAACTGTGGACACTTGAGACCTTCTTTTGCATTGTTACAAAGTGTTTCAAGAGATGCTGACACTGCTTGTTGGAATGCTATGATCGCCGGATGCACACAAAACGGGTACTTTTTGGAAGCTTTAGAAACTTTTAAGTTCATGAGACGAGAAGCATATGCAAAACATGATCTCATTACCCTCGTAAATGTCGTATCAGCTTGCGGAAATCTTGAATTGGTGTTTAACGGGAAACTGGTTCATGGGTTTGCTGTAAAAACTCTGGTTTCTGATGTTCGTGTAAGGAACGCCTTAATTACAATGTATGGAAGATTTGGGGACGTTGACCATGCAATGTTGGTGTTTGACTCGTGTCACAACCGTAACCTTTGTTCATGGAATTGCATTATTTCGGCTCTTGCTCAAAACAAAGAAGCTCAAACTGCGTTACATTTGTTTCAAAAGCTTGAATTTGAACCTGATGAAATCACAAATTCGACAATTTTATCAGCGTGCAGTCAGATTGGATCAATTAGAAATGGTAAACAGATTCATGGACATGTTCTAAGATCCAATTTTCATACAAATTGTTACATAGTAGCTGCCTTAATCGACATGTATAGCAACTGTGGAAGGTTAGATATGTCAAATCACATTTTCAATTCCTTACAAGAAAAGAATATCGCAAGTTGGAACTCAATGATTTCTGCATACGGGTTTCATAGCAAAGGTGAAAATGCCATCGAGATATTTAACGAAATGATAATGTTTGGAGAAAAACCGTCAAAAACCACTTTTATAAACCTGTTATCAGCCTGTGCCCATTCAGGTTTAGTCAACGAAGGTTTAAGATTTTACAAATGTATGTTTGATGAATATGGTGTGGAACCGGTTATGGAACATCACGTTTGTGTAGTTGATATGTTGGGTCGATGTGGGAGGTTACATGAGGCGTACGAGTTTATAAAGAGCATGGCAGTGAAACCAGATCATGGTGTTTGGGGGGCAATGTTAAGTTCATGTAATTATCATGGTGACGTTGAAATGGGGAAGAAAGTGGGTGAGATTTTGTTTAGCTTGGAACCTAAGAATGCCGGGTACTATGTTTCTTTAGCGAATACATATGTTGGTGCCGGGAGTTGGAGTGATGCAGTGAAGTTGAGAGAGTTTGTGGATGATGTGAGGTTAAAGAAGCCGGCAGGCTGTAGTCTTGTTGATGTTGGTTAACAGTGACTTTATACTTTAAGTCGTCGAACATAGTTAATTGTAATGTAAATTGATCATGTAAATTACTTTATTTACGAAAAAAGTACAAAATTCTGATTAAATCTAAAGATTGTGTTTGTTAATTACTTTGTGATAATTACTGTGCTTCTAGCTAATTACTGATTGGGCTCATACATTTATACATAGTGTGTCTAAACAAACCAGTTGTATACAATCAGTTTAAAGAAAAAAAGATACCAATAACAATAACGGTCATGTCTATTCGACTTCTGTACCTCATGTTTTCTAATTGAACTTGGCTCACTCACCCCACTATCGGGTTAAAAACTGGTACTTCTCGACACATTACATACCAGTAAGAAAACACTGGGAGGCAACAATTTCTTGTGAATAAACTAAAATAAGCCATTATATTGGCAGATCCAAATAAAATGAAAAAGAAATTTGGAACTTGTTTACTTTTTGTGCAATAAGTTGCTAACAATAGGAAAATCTGGTGCTATATCAACTGGGACCTGCAAGTTTAACCAAAATACATGTCAAATGAGCTTATAAAAAAACAAAGATAAATTCCTGACATATATGCATCTTAAAAACTGACAACTCGTAAAAGTCAAAACTTTCCCTTATGGACTTATGGGACTCACTAGAGTAGACCACTAAATGTTACGAGCGGAGAGCCCAGATGAAATCATCTAAAATATGCCTATGATATTCAATAAGGCGGAATAATGGGCAGGTCGGTTAACAAGTGAAAACGGGTACTTTTCAGTACCCCGGTTGGGTTGGATTGACCCAAAACATCTTTTGATTATTGACTAAAATGACTTAGGAAATTTTATGCATTATAAAATGCCTTGTCCAACTTTCGGTCCATTCATTTCTTCCAAGCAATTTTTTTAGTTGACATACTAGACTTTTTAGAGACAAAACATTAACCAAATCAGCCTATTTGAAGGTAAACTCAGTAAAACGTTTCAACTATGAGATATTACACCAAGTGAAATTTACCTGAACTTTTGTCAATTTTTCCAAAGCAACGGTCAAAGGTTGTGTCATTTGACCATATTTTTCAAGAAGCTTTTGTGCTGCATCTTTATCGCCTTTGGCTTGTATGGTAAGTATTTCCCTACTTAGGCTCTCGACCGCATCTTCAATCTATCACAACACATGAAACGATTCAAAAAAAATTCTTAATCTGAAAATTCCTTCATTGTCATTTTTAACACGGGTCAAAGAATATTAGAGGATGTGTTATCTATTCAACATCTGAACCTAATTTTAAATATAAAAAATACTTGAAAACATACCTTATCAAAGTCAACAGCGAATGTTTGGTCAGGAAGCAAAACAAAGGCCCCTTTCTCGAATAACCAGTTAAACTGCAGTGCTTGTCCTTTGCTGATATACATAAATAAAGATTAATAATTATAAGACCAAAAATCAATATAGAAGGAAAAAAACAGGCGATTAGTGAGTTACCCATGAGCTTCCTCTAACCCAAAACGTACTGAGCGAAAGCATCCAGCAAGGAAAGAAACATACATGGATTTCACAAGGCTCTTTGGAAGTAATTCCTGGTCAACCAAAAAAAGTCAATCAAAGTTATATGAAAATATCAAGTGTACAACTACATTTATTTCAAATTCCGGCCAAACATATGAAGGATGACGGAAACGCCATGAAAATTTTGAAAATGCAAAAAGTTTCACGTTGACAGCTCAGCAAGTATAATTGTCTTTTCCTCAATTGTAAGGGCATGTTCATCATTTGGCATGTTTTTGACCGGAACTGGTATACATTTAAGAGTATTTCTACAATGCCCTAACTAACCTTTGCAATAAGGAAAGTGAGGGCCCAAAGGCCAACAATGTCAGCTTTAGCTTCTTCAAGAGCCGAGTGAAGTTCTTGTAGCTCCTGTTTCATCAAATATACAAATAAACAAATTCATAATGGCATCCCGTGAATTTTAAAATAGAGTTTTAAAACGAAACTGAGAAACTGACCAATCTCACGGTAGAACTCTGACCACTTGGAAGTGTAATTGTATGTGGCCCGATCCCGTGACAACACTCGTGACATATTGTGTGAGTGAAAAAAGAGTCAAAGTCAACAAGCTCTCGTTGTTCCTTTATAATACACAACTCAGCTATAGGCTGAAGAATTAGCTTGAACCTGTTTCGGAAAATAAAATTGGTAAATTTATTAACACAACTTCATTCTAAAAGGTTTTAACTTTAGTAAAAAAAATGTCTTTAAAGTTAAGAAATATGGAAGAACACAATCACAGGTTCGATGACTTTACTTTGCCTCAGAAACATTCTTCAGCATGACCATTGATGACCCACGATCTTTTACAATACGCTCATCATTCGGAAGATTAAAGGCAACAGTTTGAGGTCCTTTCACGTCCTTCATCAATAAAATAAGATTATATCATACTTTAATCATATATTACGGGTCAAACAGGTAAAATGAGACAGGGAACATGCCAAATGGGTCGAAAGAGTCACAAGTCACCCTAAGTGTATTTATAAAGCATAATAGCATCCCCAGAGATTGGTATTATGTGTTAGACTGGTACCATACTTACTAAACTATCAGTCAGGGCAAAGGTTGAATTTTGGGGGATAGAAAGCTCACCCCTGAATTGTAAACAAGCTGGATGACGCGAATAGGTGCAGATATCACATCTTTTGATTTGTACATGTCATCCATTGGAAGATTTTGTTCCAAAACCTACATAATGGAATTGGTTAGATAAACAAAAGCATCATTCATAGATTTAAGCACGTAAATTTGATCATGAATATTATCCAAATTTGAACCTGCAATTGATCGCCAAAGAGTTTGAGTTGAGTGGTTGCTTTATCATCCCGAACACCAATAAATGCCTCAAATGTGGCCTGAGTACACAACAAGAAATACTTGATATTTGAACTAGTAAACACTTGTAAGATTGGAACCAAATTGTTATACGAGTAAACAAAATTGAAAGTTGATTTATCAAACATAAAGCACATATACTGCTAAATGAAGAAGAGACACGATTACCTTGTATCCGAATAGAACATCTTCATAAGTCTCGTATGGGCCAATAGTAACGTCCAACTTAGAGTCCTTAAGAAAATGAAAAATGCAAGCAATTAGAACTATATAGAAAATGGTGATATAATAGAGTGTGGTGTGTACTAACCAATTCCATCCAGGCTATATCGGAGTCATAATAGTCATTTGAGAGAAAAGCATCAGCCTTGCTATGTAACAGTCTCTTCAAACTACAAAATCGCAAAAGATTTCATCAGAAGCCCATACTATCAAGTATCAAATACATTCATATCAGAAAAAGTTTAATTATGAATGTACCTAGGAGAACTAGTCAATTCCCCTGCTTTATGTAATAATTCAGCGGCTTTTGCGAGATAGGCAGAATATTCTTGAGAATAAGGGACGATATTAAGATCACTGGTACTATTGGAATGAGAGTCATTATGCCTTCTAATAACATTGAAAAAACCCGTTGCTTCTTGTTTTTCACTGTCTGAAAGCCCTTTCATCCATAACTCGAATTCCTGCCACAGCAAACGAAATTTAGCCACATGCAAAAATCCCCTGATGTATCTAAATCTTTGAACAATGCGATTTTAGGAGATTGTATGCATTATACATACACTTACGAGTGACTTTTAACCCATTTGACCCTTTTTTAGCCAAAAATTATACTTTAACCAATTGGCCCGTTTAAGACAAAACAGACTTAATTTCATTTGACCCAATTTACAGCTTTAAGTTAAGAACAAAAAACAAAACTTGCCACAAACTCAGTTTGACTAAATTTATAAATACTATTTGAAGGAATTAACAAGTTTGACAAAGTTATAAACAATAAAAAAAAAAAAAAAAAAAAAAAAAAAAAAAAAAAAAAAAAAAAAAAAAAAAAAAAAAAAAAAAAAAAAAAAAAAAAAAAAAAAGATACCATTTTATCCATATCTGGAGGGTAGAAGCTAGCACCGGGTGGCTTCAAAATGGGAAATGCAGCTTTATATTCAACACCTTTCCATCCAGCCACTTGTTTTGTTGCTTCTGGAAGCAATCTGACAGCAGAGTCTGCAGTTGTCAAAAACGCTTCATTTTCATCAAGACAAGACCTGCAAAATACACACACAAAATTCAACATTTTTGATATCACATATCAGAAAGAGTGACAAGTACAGTAATATGAGAAGAGCATATTGGATATATGCTATAGTACTTCTAGGGGCAGTATCCTACCATGGACTCTTGTTTACCGAATAATATTTCCATTTTAACATGTCCAACTCAGATATTTCGCCAT
Organism: Artemisia annua; assembly: GCA_014162995.1. Lineage (NCBI taxonomy): Eukaryota > Viridiplantae > Streptophyta > Magnoliopsida > Asterales > Asteraceae > Artemisia > Artemisia annua. The sequence goes on along the minus strand of LBNU01021407.1, from coordinate 209,222 downwards.
GTCCGTTTAACCATTCCCTTAATGTTGAGTTGCTGTACCAAACCTAATTCAAGGAATAAATAGAATAGAAATAAGAAAAAAAAAAAATATATTCGATCAAAACGTTTATCTCAATCTTATAAATATAATACAGAAAAACTTAGCACTCAGTAAAGTAATCACGTGTGTATAAATTTTATAAAACAATAAACCTGCTTGTAAAAAATATCATCCATTACTTTCGCTGCTTGAATGAGTAAAACCAGAACTTCTTTGTCCTCCTCTGACAGACCAGTCAACTGTCATAGAACGTTCAGTTAAATTCCTTTATATCTTTTAACAGTTATGATTAACAGATATAAGTGGGAAAAGAAAACCTCTGCGGTAAGTGAGATCGGAGCATAACGAGCGAGCTTTTGTTGCAGAAGCAAACTCTTTCTTTCCGCGTTTTCTTGGTACCTATTAAAGTTGAGACATCTACTTTATATGGATATACAATAACTGTACCTTATGGTTTGAAATGGTTCATGATTCACTAAAATGAAATAAAGATGATGATATAACAAAAGCTTATATGGTCAGGATGTACCTTTTGGTGATTATATCAAATAGTTGACCATATGGTCCATCAACATTATAGGGTGCATAATGAGGGTCTCCATTAGCGAGTAAGTGCTTGTACTCTTCAACTGATATATATTTAACGGCTGAAACCTCAGATTCCTAAACAAAAATAAAAACAAACTTTTACTGATCAACCTTTTTTTGCTACTAACAATGAGTTGCTACTTTGGTGTATCTTCGTTACCTGAAGAGTAAAAGCTTCCAAGGGGATGGGGTCTAGTGTTGTCACAAGATAAACATCATCAAATTCATTATCGATGAACTTTCCGTCATTTGTAACACTACAATCAAATGCGATACGTTAATCAAATAACAACTAAAAATGGAAGATTTATCTGGTTATGTTGGAGTTATTAAGCTCTTAAAATAAAACAACTTTGGCAATTGATTATTAAAAAACAGATAAGCAGTTCAAAATAAGATATTCCAAACAACCCGTAGATTCCATGCACAGCAAAAGGTTCCCATCATCAAAAGAATAGCAGGCTTTTTATATAATTAAACCAACACGCTGATAATATAGAAGGTTTACCATTCTTGTAGAAAAACAAACAGCAATTCAAAGGCATCGTTTGGGAGGGTTACACCTAGCTCTTCTTGAAGCTCTCTCCTGCAAGCATGCAACATAAATTCATAATAAATGATGCTAAGTTAGTAAATTCTAAGGAAATAAGTTAAGCACAAGTGTTGCAAAATGACACAAGAGAGACATCAAACAATCTTTTTGTGACTCGAATGTAAAGAAAAAAGCTACAATGGCTAAAATTGGATAAATGAAAAGCAAGTTGGGTACTACGCTTAGGCGTAAAGATTCTGGTTTATCATTGGGACCGATTATATACCTCGCTGTGATAAGGGATGTATCACCAGCAGATACATGACCTGCACTAGAAATATCCCACAATCCGGGCCATGAATCCTTGCAATCAGCGCGCTTTTGGAGTAGAAGTTGTTGTGTACTTTCGGCAAAGATCCACACGTGAACGGCTCGGTGGTAATCGCCATCTCTGTGAACAGCACTTCTGTACAAAATAAGTATTAATAGGTTGGCTTAAGACATTATGTAGAATCATAAACACCAACTCATCTATCCACATTATACATATTCCACGCTGATAATTAGACTCAAACTGATAAGACCTACTCAAAACTTGTAGAAAATTTTGATAGTCACATTAATATTTTTGTTTTGAAAGTGATACTGTGATATGAGACATAATGTTGTAACAAAAAAGGCTACAAATGATGAGTTGTTTGAGGGGCGTTTAGGATTGCTTACTAAAACTGCTTATCTTCTATTGCTTTTAAATGTCCAGGTCAAAATACACAACTCCAAACTGCTTATAGGCTTATTGCGTTCGGAAATAAGCTGTTTAGCATAAGCACCTCTAAACTGCTTATTCAAAACAGCTTATTTCATTTACAAATAATCAGATTACCAATTTGGATAAGCAATCCACTTAAGCGATCCTAAACACCCTTAAGGGGGTGTTTGGATCAGCTTATTTTATCGGCTAATGAGCTCATTTGAATCCGAAAAAGCTCACTCTTTTCAGCTTATGAGCTTCTCATAAGCCGAAACAAACAGGCTTACGAGCTTTTCCAAAAAAAGGCTGAAAATGATGACTTGTTTGAAACTGCTTATATGATATCGATATAGATAACCAATCCATTCAATCCTAAAAACCTTAAAAACTGTTGATTTGCTGAATAGAAACACAATAACCGTATAAACAGATTCAACAAGCCATTAGCCGATAAAATAAGAAATTCCAAACCATTCACTGACAAATACTCAGGTAAGTGGTCCCAAACACTCTAAAGGGAGAAAGGGTCTTCTTTTTTTCTTTTGGTTATAAGCTTCTTCTCATAAGCTGAAACAAATATGAGGTTTATTCGAAATTCAAACAAGCCCATAAGCCGGCAAAACAAGCTAATCCTAAAAATGTATATACTTAAGTAATCACATACCAATATAAAGAGCATAAAATAAGTAAATTAAGAAACAAGAAATGTGAAGAACCACCTGGGTTTAGAGAAACCGATTTTGAGACCAGTTTTAGTCAATATGTCAAACTCCTCTTCCTCTTCTTCATGTAACTGATGATCATTTCCATCGCCCATGTTGTGATGTTGCTAATTGTTTTGTTAATTACTATAATTTGTTTAACTTAATGATTCTGACTAATTAGAAGATGGGTTGATTAAACTCCAAACACTTTAGTGTCAAGTGTCGAATAATTTGTGTTTGGGTTTTGGTTTGGGCATATATTCATTTTCATTTTAAAGCTAGACTTAGGAAAATGATGAGAAATAACTATAAGTACATATTAGAGATGCATCGACTTGAATTAGATGCATTCCTAATCTATATTTTCTAATTAAAAATTAGATGCATATACATATATTAGATGCATTTTAGCAAGTTAGGAAAATCATATGTATTTTTCGTCCTCTGCTCAAATTTGTTGCAAGTACTACTTTACATCGTTTTCACTTCAAAAATACTTTTGAAACTTATTGGGATGCATCTAAATGAATAGAGATGCATTTAATTCAAGTCGACGCATCTCAAATATGTGGTTATAGTTATTTCTCATCCTTCTTATTATAAGTTTTCTTCTCACTGGATCCTTACCCTTTAAAGCTATTGGTAACTGCTGGCCCACTTTTATCCCTCCTTTTAATAATACAAGATACTTGGTTTTTGTCCTTTTTTGTTTCGTATTTTATATTATGGTTTGTATGCGCTCTTTTTAACATGAGAAATGATACATGGACCTAATTGTGGACCTAAAAACACGTGGCATCATCCTGATGCCTGCAGACAGGTACCCACTTATTTTACAACCCATCAAAATAATGCCACGTGTTTTTAGGTCCACTATTAGTTCCATGTATCATTTCTCTTTTAACATTTTTGTCTTGTCAAATTTTTTACATTATGTTTATTATGTTTGGTACATTGTAATTTTATAAATAAAACAAAATTCTGAAAATTAAAAAATTTAAAAAGATAAGAGCATTAGAATCATGTTAAAGGATATGTATATCGTGTCCCTTATTTAATAAAGTATATATTTTATTCTTATCAAAAGTAATTTTTTAACCTCTTTATATTTATCGAGAAATCATTTTCCCAATTACTTCTACCTATTATAACCTTTTTGTTGTGAACAAGAATTGAGGGAATGAATATTCTTCTTATTGATAATTAACTATGAGATTTACAAAGAGTATATATAGACAAACATTAGGGCAAAAACCCTAATAGCTAACATGGGTCGTGGGCCTATTATGGGTTATATGGACATCCACTAATAATTATCCATAACACTCCCTCTTGGATGTCCATATTGTTAATACGCTTAGGAAATGCTGCCTCATTAAAAACCTTGTCAGGAAAACCCAGTGGGACAAAATCATGACTAAGGACAAAAAGAGTGCAGCGCGTATTATCTCCCTCTGATAACTACATCACTTGATATAGGTCCACAAAATAATCACTTGAACGATAAGTGTCTTGTCGCCTTTGATGTAACATTTCTTGAATATGGCAAAGCATGCTATATTATCCACATGCAATAGTTGGTATCTCCTTTCTAGAATTGATGTATGGTTTGAGGAAGTAGCCGCAATTGTAAGCTCTATCGAACGCTAGGAAATAGTGCCGCCACTTGTAAAAACATATCCAACTTGAGACCGATCATAGTAACTTAAACATATATCCTGCATCTGCAAAACTAACTAAACTTGTTTTGATGGGTTAGTAAAATATAAACCCATACCTCTTGCAAAAAACTAACTAAACTTGTTCAATTTAAGCTATTAGTATTCTCGAGAATCATAACACGTGATTTATGCATTCTATATTCCTTAAGGAATCTCGACATAAACTGAGCTCTTGTATTATCATGTTAGACACATTCTTATTTCTCATACTACCAGACATAACATTAATCTTTTCATCAGTTATTTGTGTCTGTACATTCATTGGCCATTCATTTATAAAACTGCACTTCTTGCAGATGTCCAAGATCCTCACCTTGTATTTATCATGCGCATTATTATATACAATATTATCGACGTCGTTTTTAGTTCTTTTCGATTCCACACTTTACTAGACATTATATTCTATCATTTGTTGAGATCTCAAAATTTTTCACGTACCCGGGGTTTTCAATAACCTTCATGTCTAGTTTCTCTTTAAATATTATAGGGTCTTTATTACCTCGATTCGACCATCTTAATTTTCTTAATTGCTCCATTTTATCTCTTTATTCGAGGACTTTTATTCGGAATCGATTAGCCTATCACGCTGCAGACGTGTCATAGACTTACTACCAATCATTAATTTTAATGTTGGGACACACATTATAAACGGAGCACTAGCAGCGTATGATCTAGTCACTTAATTTCGGTCACTAAACTTTTCTTAACTTGTCTGGCAATTGCTAGACCTGATAAATGAATTGTCCCATTTCATATTCGTGTGAGGATCAACATCATAATTCATTCTAAATTTCCCGCTGCTCAATCTCTCCCTCTGAATGAATTATCAATTTCAACATCCCATTTCGCACAATTACAAAATCTCACATGCGAAATATGGTTTGTGACCAAAACCATTATAACTGGGAGGATTCATTATATATTGTTGGCAAGATGCGATTCATATATCATAACATGCCCCATAAATTAAAAGTTTTGTTCTCACAATATTATTGGCTTTGCAATCAACTGAAGACGTTTTATAAACGTTTCAACAAAAGCAATTCGCGTATGAACATGGGCTACTTTTATGTTCAACACTTATTCCAATAATCGCCCAATACTTGAAAGTATTCACCACCATTCTCAATAATATAATTTGAAAAACCGTGCTCGCATTTTATAAGTCGAGCCACTAATCACGCTAACTTTAAGTTGCGTCTTTGATGATCATTTTGACGATGCATCGATTTTAAAACTCAAAATGATCCACATGGCGGATGTATAGGCCTGAATACATCCCCTTTATATTCTTTTCCAAAACTTTATATGACAAAGTCCTTACTTAATTTGGTGGTGATAGATCAACCATTAACTTCCATTGAGAACAATCAAATTTATCACTTGAAGAAACTTATGATTTCTCTATACATTTCGCATCATCATTGATCCGGGATGGTCCAACCGGTCATGCCAATTACTACAATAATCTTGGCTCATAAAATTATACTTTATGACCACATGTGCTTCATTGCACCTTGTTATATAAAAATTGAATAATATGAAGAGCTCACATTTCTCCAATTAGCTCTTTTACGTCTTGCACACAATTTAATAGTATATACAAATTAGCCTATAATATTATCAAATAATAAAGCATAATTTATACCATTGAACTTGCACCTTTCGTAAAACACATATATGCCATTAATTAATTAATCAAGTGCTTCACATGCATATAATTAAAATCACCGTATAAATAAGTCACACTTATATTAAAAACTTAATGACGCTTTTTGAGTCAGCTAAAATGTCTTACTTCTCTTGTAACATTTCGAGTAAATAACGTTTATTGTGTTATTCTCTTTGTCACTGTTTTCGCACAATAATTTATTAATACTAAACCAACATGCAATTAAATATAGCAAGACATACTTAAAATCATAATCAAACTTCTTAAACAATGCATCATGAACATACAAAACATGCTTGAACACATAGCATACAAAAAATGGTTAAACATATAAACATGCCGTGAACCATTGAACAGTGCCGGCTTTGAGGGTGTGCAAGGTGAGCGACCGCACAGGGCCCCAAAATTTTTAAGGGCCTCAAAATTTGTTCCGTTAATAATTATATGCATGTGTACGCATATTTTTCACAAATTTAAAAAAACTATTTAGAAGAGAAAGTATCTTAAATAAGTAATATGTTAGAACGTTTAGCTAATTAATTGCATTATATCTTATAAATGGTGACACTTTATATGTAGCTTTCCTTATCGAAGGGCCTCATAATTTAATTTCGTACAGGGCCCTCAAAAATTTCATAAATTCATGGGACGGCCCTGCCATTGAAGTATACATAGGTAGCCGTATGTTTATCTATTACTTCATCAAAATCAATCACAATGGTTAATAATATTATTGCGCTATTTAACATCATGGTTTATCGATTGCTAGTGCATTATCACAGTGAATAGGACGAATAACAAACATAATATAATACATAAATAGAGTATGTTTTACGTACCTTTGTAATTGTTTTGTGACTGCTAACTTCAAATTAATATTAATTTGTTCTCCTCTTTGTCAATCGACAAATTACGTACCTTTTGAACTGGAGACATTAGAAACCGAAAAAACACTTGTAGAGCGTGCTGATAACGTGTTGTGAACAAGAATTGAGGGAATGAATATTCTTCTTATTGATAATTAACTATGAGATTTACAAAGAGTATATATAGACAAACATTAGGGCAAAAACCCTAATAGCTAACATGGGTCGTGGGCCTATTATGGGTTATATGGACATCCACTAATAATTATCCATAACACTTTTATTTTTTTTATTTTTTTTTTCCTTTAGTGCAAATATATCTTTTCAAAGCTCAAGTCATTACTCAACTGACTTAAAGATTCTCAAATCATCGAGTAAATAAAGCTTTTACTTTAATGACAAAAACTTACCAAAAAAAAATTGCTTTACATCTCATTTGTAATGCCCTTATATTAGAAGAAACTAGATCCGGATTCAAGAAGGTTTTCACATTCCGGTACTTATTGTACATTTTTGTTAAAAACCCAATTTCTTTTAAATAAACTAGTTATAATACCTGTGCACGCACAGGGTTTTTAAAATTTCATTTTGATTATGTATTTATCGATTAAGAAATGAATCACTTAATATGTTTCAATTAGTTTTACTTGGTGGGCTAAAAATAAAAAATCATATGTATTTATGTTATAATCTACCTATTATTTTAGGAGAATGCTTTTGGATTAAAAATTATATTTTATTATTCAAGCAAATCACATGATTATACTTAACTTGCATGAGATGTTAGTGAAATATGCTTTTCGCAGTATAGTAACGTAATAACCTGATTAAAAACTATATATTCTTGCTTAATAATTCTCATGTACATACTTTAATTCCTTTACAACGGCCAATTATTATATAAGGATTGTGATTTTTTTTTTTTTTGTGAAACATCACGTTAATGAATAAAGTTACGTTATCACCTACGTTGTTTTTCTTTTTCTTTTTTTATTTAGGAGGTGATTGTTATCATATAAGGATTGGATGCGTGATTATTATTATTATTATTATTATTATTATTATTATTATTATTATTATTATTATTTTAAAATTTAAGCAAAACACCTTCTAAATTAAATAATGACTATCTAACCCATGTGTGCTTTTTTTTTTGTATATATTTTTTTTTATATATATATATAATAATTAGCTTTGTATAACGTTTTTAACTGACAGACATGTTGAGGTTGATGTTGATGTTATTGTTTAACTTTAACTATTGATATCATGTTGTAAAAAATGTGCGAGTTTAGTATCACATAATAAGCGTTAACGAAATTAAAATATGCTCTGTAAAGTTTCTAAAATGTTTTTATGGATATTCATATATAAATTTTAAATAACAATTTCATGAGTAATTGTTATAAGTAGAATCGCATATATTTATTTTCATATCACAGTAACTCATGCTTACCATTTGATATTTATATTCCCGCTACTAATAATTTAGCCGTATTTAATATTCAAACCCGTATACGCCTAAATTAAACTTTTAAATAGAATAACATGAGTCGCTCTTTAAAAAAATATTTTAATGGATGAAAGTCTAAAACTAACATAAAAACTAATTCGCAATATTTACCAAATTTTGTAATTTTAATAGATGAAAGTCTAAAAACTAATGTAATACTCATTTAATTTTAAACAAAGTTAATATTATAAAATATAAGGGGTATAAAGTGTAAGGGGTTATTTGTGTTTTTTTCTAAAGTATAAAAACATGGAAACTTGTAATTTTACACTTAGCTCCATATATTTTATTTAAAATTCAACTACTAAAGTTTTATTAATTACTTCCTCTTTTTTTAAGTTTTTGTTTTCATAAATATGACACCTATATTTTTATGCATTTTTTTACTTAACTATATTTCTCCACCAAATTTATTAAGTTTGACCAAAATCAATTTAATTTTGACTTTCTATTGACCAATCATATTGCCCGATTTCGCCTACGTGGCAAAATCGAGCTCTCCTATTGGTCTAATTTTTTTTCAATGAGAAGGGTTCTTCAAAAACACTCCGAAATGATGTAATTCTTTTATTATATAAAAGATATGGTCATTTACGTTACATGTTGTTCATATTTTATTAGAAAAATTACCCTTATTTAAACTTAAATAAATAGCAAAATTTATTATTTAAATTGAAAATATTACTTCTATTTTGTTTTTATTTTTTAAGTAGTTTACAAATAATTTTGGAGCAAAAGATTCTATATATGAAGATTTTTAAGATTAAGAAGGAATTATTTGAAGATTAGTGGTAGACTAAACCAGAAGCTTAACGCCTATAACTAATAAAGCAAGTGAAGAGAATTTCAGTCCAAAAGGTCCATTTCCAAACCCCAAATTGAGCCGAAACATTGTTTTTTCAACGATTGGCTGTTTACGCGTCAACCCAATCAAAAAGGAAATATAAGTCAATGCATACAATGACTTGAAAATAACATATGAATCACTATGGAATAGAGGATACAAAGACACAACAACATTAAATTGCAATACACTTGTTGGTATTAATGTTGAATCAACTACGATCCAACTTTTCTTGGTCTGCGCCCTCTTAGAAGTTCAGGTGCTGGCGTGCGGGCTGATCACTCACTTTCGGTGTGTGGTTCAAAACTGAACCAGCTAATTAATGCCAACTCTCAGAAGGAGAACTACAAAGTAACAATACCAAGTTAATACATGCTGATAAACTTACACCAAAATATAATGTGTTACTTTTGTCGTCCCACTGATATCATGTTAGTACTTTGCAGTTCAACCAATCCACATACCTTTGTTGCATTAACGTCGAAGGATTAAAGAATTGAACTTTCATTTGGAGAAGCTGACGATTCTGCAGGAGATAGGCTAGGTGGTGGTGGCACATTAGAGACCTAATAAGAAGGCGTAGATCATGTTATAAGTACGTATGGTTATATCGTATAAGAGACCTCTATATGTGAACTATACTGATTACAAACTATTCATGTAATCAACAAAATCGAAGGACGAAATCTTTAATATCTTAGAAAAACACATAGACCATCTTACTCTAGAAATCATATTACCGTTAAGCAAAAACATATTTTAGTTCAAACACAATCTCCTTTATTTTATCTCTGGGTTATAATATAGATAAGTATAATAAAATCATTACAGCTAAATATAAACGATTATAACAAAATGTACACAAAAAACAACTTACTTGCAATTGTAGTGCACTTTCAAGTACATTTACTACCATGGTCATTAATGGACGTTGTTCCCGTCCTCTCTTCAAGCACTGATAAGCAATTGTTGTAAACGCCTTCAAAGAATGAGGATTTATTTCATCCTTAATATTACCATAAACGATTTCATCTATGGTGTTTTGTTTATAGCATTTACGGACCAATTCGGTCAAAGGCTCATCCTGCTTGTAGCGAATACACAACCTCCCACATAACATCTCAAATAACACTACCCCAAAGGAGTAGACATCTGACTCTTTAGTTAGGAAACCTGACCCTGCATATAATGGATCACAATACCCAAATGTCCCTACAGCATTGGAGACAAGAAAAGTGTATGGCTGGTTTGCGGGACCCAACTTTGATAGACCAAAATCTGCGATCCTTGCATTCCAGTTTTCATCTAATAAAATATTGGAACTTTTAATATCACGATGCAAGACTCTTTGTTGGTTCTGACCAGGATTATGAAGATAAGCAAGCCCTCGAGCCGCCCCAATGCATATCTCAAGGCGTTGTACCCACGTGAGATTTTTGTCAAGATACAGGTCGAGGCTTTTTCTTGGCGCATACTCATATACAAGGATCTTTTCACCACAATCGTCACAAAACCCTAAGAGAGAGACAATGTTGTTATGCCTGTAAGAAGAAAGCATGATGATCTCTTTCCAAAATTCAATGTCTCCCTGCCCAAATCTACGATTTAGACGCTTCAAAGCAACAACTGACTGCCCCTTCGAATGGATGAGTTCTCCCTTGTAAACTTCTCCAAATCCTCCTTTTCCGATGCAATGGGAATCATCAAACTCGTTGGTTGCTGATTTTATATCTTGTAGCCCTATTTTGAGGTGTTGGAACTGTTTTTTGACAGATATTATATCAATGTTTGATCAGAGATTGGAAACAAAACCTATGACCTCCAAAAACACTGAAGTTGAAGAGCATGACAATAAAATAAGATGTATTTGAAAAGGGAGGTGATACTCACACCACAAAAAGTGATGCACACACCACAATATCACATCATTATTGCCTATGGTACAACATGATATTGCATAAATTGTGGTGTATGCATCACTTTTTGTGGTGTAAGTATCAACACCCATTTGAAAATGTATCTAATAAAAGGCTAGGAGCCCCCGGTCAACTCTAAAATAAGAGTTGACCAAAGATATCCTATTACATGCAGAAAATTAACATTGGTAAATCACTAGGTTACTATTCATAAGCCGAATTCAAATAATGTCATAAACCTACAAATAAGATTAATCAAACACCCCTCAAAATGTAAAAACCCAGTTTGAAAATGTTTGCTCCAAACTCTACCCATGAGGTTTGTGTTGTTATTCTTCTTTTTCCTTTTTTTAGTTGCCAACGATTTTATCACAATAATGGCCTAAATTTAAGAGTTAGTTACCTCCTTCTGTATGGATGATGATGATGATGATGTACCTTCAACTATTGAGTTATTAACCTGTAACATCAACTGCAAGAAATACGCTAATTAGTACACTATAACTAATAAATAAATACAGAGTATATACGGTACATGTTATGAAGAGAAAAAAAGGCCTTACATAATTTTGTGGTTTCAATTGAAGTTCCAAAGCTTTCTTGAGTCTTGGGACAATGTCATCTATATTTGGGCGTCGCGATCGTTCATTGTCCAAACACTCATACACTATGTCCGCGAACATGTTGAATGAATGCAAGTCCATTTGTCTCAATAGTTCTTGATCAATTATACTAATGAGTTTTTTCTCTCTATAAAGGGTAATGGCTAGCGGAACCAACTGATTATAATATTTTTTCTCTCTATAAAGGGTAATGGCTAGTGGTTCACAATATTAGTCTCAATATATGTTGGGTCTCCATACCCAAACACATACTCAGGTTTACTAGTATGAAATGAATGGTGCCTTTGAGAAGCTTTAATCTTCATGGAAAGGTCAAAAGCAGATAACTTGGGTTCCCAGTTATCGTTTAATAGAACTACGACACTCGAGATTTTCCGGTGTATTACGCTAAAGTCGCGTAGCTCATCATAATGAATGTAACTCAACGCATTCGCAGCACCGACAGATATCTCCAATCGTCGCACCCATGTCAACCGCGTCGAGTCACTTAGATGGTTATGAAGACTTCCACTGGTCTCACGCCTGATAATGATGATCTTCTCATCATTGTCATCACAAAACCCAACTAATGAAACAAGATTTTTATGCTTGAGACTTGAAAGCATTGAAATCTCCATCCAAAACCACTGTTCTCGATCCCGAACGTCTTTATTGAACCTCTGAGCATCGATATCAATAAACTCACCCGACCACAAAAGCTGCCCCTTGTAACGGTTTCCAATTCCACCTGTGCCGATGACATTTTCTTCAGCAAAGTTGTTGGTGGCGGAAAGTAAATCTTCAAGGGGGATTTTAAAGTGAGCAAAGTCATCGGGTGAAAAAATTAATGTTGGTGTATTCATGAAAAGCCATGACTAAAAAGGGCGTTTAATTTGGGTTAATTATAAAATGATGTGAATTGAAGCCTTGAAGAACAAATACAGAGAGAAAAGAAGTGAGGATACTTGCTGGTGGTGATCATGATCATATTAAAAGGAGTATCTGCATTAAGTCATCTGTTAACTAACATGACTTAATGAAAAAATTCAACAAACAGGCCCTAAGATGTGGGTGTGCCTTTTGCTTTTTTTTGCATTATTGTACTATAACGAGTATCACATGTGTTGCTTTTTGCATTATTGCCTATAATAACATTTTTTAGTGGGATCACCTTTAGAAAAATGAAAAAGCATAGTGGCGATCAATATAATTCAATCAACTTTCCTCTTTGTTGAAATACACTAATATTATACATTTTTATTTATCACCAAAATTTTCTAATACGGTGGGTCCAAATTATCTTGTATTAGTGGGAGTTGCCAAGGTTTTCTTACACCAGTGGTTCATTTATTGATTTCTTTTGTGTTTCTACATGTTCTATTTGCTTTTTTAACAAACGTGTGGCACTTTCTAACAAACGCGTTTTGTATATTCTATTTGCTTCTATAACAAACACGTCGCCCTTTCTAAAAAAATATTGAAACTTTTATAAATTACTAAAACATTTTATGTCTAAGGAACACCTTTAAAGTCTCAAAACACAAAATTACTTGATTGAAGCATTTCATCGAACACTTTATGGGTGTATTCTTAAGCACTTGATTTGTTTAAAAAGTTATAAGTAAAAACTTAGGAAAACAAAAAAGATAAAGAGTTGATGTTAGTTTAAGGTTTGTTGATCAAGAATTGCTATAGTAATTTCGTTTTGACTTAGAATGATTGAAATACTAACGTTTTTTTTTATAAATCAATGAACTTCGAATTCATAAAAAAAATGTTGTATTTTGTAGCGATTGACGAATATATGTCGGAATTAAACATAATGGAAACCTGTTATTGTGATTTTTGAATGATTTAAAACTAAATTTAGGGTAGATGTTCATTAGTTATGAAAGAGATGAAAAAGAAGAAAAAACTGTGAAAATGGAGGGAAATATGAGACACATGTTAGGCTTGATTTTTTTTTCCCCTCGCTTTGCATAGTATCACAACTTCTTATGATGATTTCATTGATTTGAATTATCTTGAGCTCCAAATCTTTTGTATTATTTTTTTTATTTTTATTTTATTTTTGAACGGCGGGTTAGTTGTTAGTTGTTGGCTCGAGTTAGTGTCGCATCCTCGGGCAGAGATACCAACCGCGAGCCTATCCTTAGGGGAGAACCCCACTCCTATTCCCGATTCGTCTGATTATTAGTGTGTATTATTAGTGTGTACATAATTAAACGCTCCACAATATGAAAATAACGACTTCAACAACGTCAATGGCAATTTTTGTCAAAAAAGCATTTTTATTAAAATCAATGTAATCACACCATAAAAGCCATCTAAGTTTGCCTTTTGCATCGTCTACCCAAAGTTATTGTTTTAAACGATCCAGTAAAGTTCAAAGTTTTTTGCTTTAAACAATCGAGTAAAGTTGTTGTCATATGCCATCCAATTGCGTAGATTTTTCCTTCTAATTCTTATTAGATTTCCTAGAAATGAGATGCATGGTTGTCATTCTAACACGGTAATTATAATAAGAACCTAAGGTACCATACTTGTGGTGGCCACATTATATGGTGTTTAATTGTACTGTAATAAGCACATATGGCACCTCTAAGTTTAAAAAATAACCACTTAATACATAACTATGTTTCAACTATCAAGGTCGCAGTTAAAGATTCCTATCAAACAATGTTTATATTTTAACTATGACGAGTATTTCTCCTTTGCCTCGGGGAAACATAAGATCTCACAAACTAAGCCCAAACCACCGCTAATTAAGTAGCCACCTTGTTTGGCTCTCGTAATCGGTAACATAGACTAATATAAACAACATATACTAAGAGACACACAGTGTATGAATTTTACAAGTCTAAAAATTTACCATACAATTATAGAGAAGTTAGTAAAAAAAGCATATATCAGTATCATGTTTGTTCAAGAAAGTTACACTTCTTAATTCTTCACAATAGGGAGTTCGGCACTTAATCTTATAGTGGCTTGAGTGCCTCCAACTGCCAAATTAGGTGAGACATGTGCTTAGTTTGACACTTCCAGATCAATTTAACATCGTGTAGAATCATTGATTTGTTGCAATTTTTGAACCCGCCGCAAATCTGCATGCAACTTCTCTAATAATACTTTAAAAATACTATTAGGAAAAATGATTATAGATACTATCACACTATCGACAACATCACTATCCTCGTCATGATGAAACTGTTCGATATTGTAAGCCTGACACTAACACAATAGCCCCTATTAGGTTAGGAGTTATAAGAAGCAATGCCAGACACCCCCTTAGTAACTTAGTTATCCGGGTTAATTATGTAATAGTCGAAGGGTTTAAAATTTAAAAACTGTTGATGTTTTGGATAATGAATTCATCAATTCTGACTTTCAACCCGTTTTGACCCATCTGACCCGTTCCCATATTAGCTATAAACTTTATGGCTTGAAAATTGCCAACTATGTCTAGTAATCTAGTATTACCTCTTATAGAAGTTCAAGCTGAGGCAACGCTTCTAGCAGCTCTCTCTTATGCGTCCTCTTAAGTTCCATTATTTCTTCTTAGTGAATTTCCATTACATCAAGCCTGTGTGTATGCGGGTATATAAACCACTATACTAAATAAAAGAGCAAGAGATATCCATTAATAAAGATAGTTACAACAAAGTTACTTTTCTTCTTGCTCTTCAATAACACATTACGATGACTTTGGTGGAAAAGCGAGCCTTTTCTTGTTGCTCTTCAGTCATACATAGTAATTAGAGTCATAATTATACGTACGGCTTGATTATATCTATGTCTTGGCATGAACATGACATATATACACACATTTAAGCACACTGGAGTTGAGATAACCTTTCTGCCATTCCAGCTAACAGAAATAGGTATTGATACTTTGAATTTTGAACTGCGAAAGGGTGGTTCACAAGTCACAACAAAGCAATGAGCCTAACCATCTCACGGGCTACTTGATTTCTATAACTTCACTCCCGCACAACGACCTTAACTTATTCAGCCACAACTCTTGAGGCTGCACACTAGCCGCCCTCATCTGATAAAGGAACTTAATGGCTTCAACAAGGCACCCGTTTTGTACCAAACTAGTCAGCATAGCATTCCAACACGCACGATTCCTCCTAGTTTCATTCATATCAAAAACCCTTTTCGCATCATTCATCAACCCAAACTTCCCATACATATTAACCAACCCACACTGCACATAACTCTTCGAAGCCAATCCTAACTTAATCGCATTAGCATGAACCTGCTCACCACAGTTCCCATCATCACTTATCTTAGAACAAGCACTAAGAACACTAGATAACGTAAAACTATTCTTCCTAACACCCTCTTTCCCCATCTCATTAAAAACCTCAANACTGAACATAGGACCTATAATCAATCCATCAAAGTTAGCTGGCATTCATATGATACTAATGAATGAACATAGGGACCTATATTACTTGACTTTATGTATGTAAAATAAACTCTTTCCATATACATTCCTAAGGCACTATGATAAATTGCATAACCAAACAACATTTGAGGCAACCTGTCCTAAATTTGTATGAAGTAAGCTTTATCATGAAGCTTCAAATATATGGACAACTATAGGTTACTAATATAACTATATATAGAAAAGAGAATACAATGAACTTGCAAAAACCTCTTATTGGCTTGACTTTTACTTTTTATAGACATCGTTAGCTAAGTAATTAATAAAATTTAGTGTCTGTATATACTTGTTTCCCAGCAAAGACTTTAACTCATAACTTTTAATTGTAATGTAGCACAGTAATTGATGTTTACATCAGGTTAAAGACCTGTTCCTACATTTCATTTTGTTGATGTCTTTGTACATATGATATTTGTATAATGTGATGATAAATATATTATTATGCAACTTACTTGGGTAAATTAGCATACTAACATAGTAGCTCAAAAGTCTTCTTGCGTTATATATTTTAAACTTAGCAGGGGGTTGTTGGTGAGGAAAAAAAAAGTTCAGAAAAAACCCAGGATAGGAACATGTGAAAATTTTATAAACAATTCTTTTTACTCTATATTTTATTGGTTTGGCCATCAATAATTACATGTCTTGTTGTATATCATTAGCCTACTTGGAATAAAATATAAACCGTTTGTTGCTTATTAGTTGTGTGATTAGATGCTAATCTTTTCTTATTGTCATTGTGTGCAACGACTTATTCCTAATTCTATTGTCCTTGACAAATTTTTCTTTTCTAAGTCAGCTAAAACAGAGATAACTTTGATCATTTGATATATGAAAATTCACTAACGGTGGTACAACTGACACACGGGTTCAATGAACAGGTCTAAGACTTGTAGATTTTAGTGAGGATAAGTGTTTGTTTACCCTTTCATATATTATAAGATTTTAAATAATTACATGAATTGTTCATGTGATTTTCATCAAAACGCATCTACTGTTTTAGTGTTCTTTTAATTCGAAAATTTACAGATTCAATCCACGTGAAATTTTGACGCTTTTTAATAGGTCCTTTGACCAAACATCTGTTAAAAAAACTAAACAAAGACTATTTAGACAATTTTTTAAACCAAGTCCATTTAAAGAACGAGATTTATGACAAAAATTGGCACTACCCTGCAAAAATCCACGAGATTTTTGAACCCTCGGGACGCACCCTAATTCTGTCTGGCTGCCCCCCTATGTGCAAAAGATATTGTTGTCCTTACAACCTTTAATTTACTTTTGAATTTTTAATTTAGCAAAAAAATTATATTCATAAAATTGAAGTAACACCAAACATATATACCTGCTGGCATATAGACCACCGCTGAGTCGCTGACAAACAACCAATCAACATCTTCGTCGTTGATGTAAAACCCACCGCTGTTCCAGCAGAAAACTAACTACCATCGACAATGTTTCCGGAAGAAATATTCTTCAAAAAGGTTTTATAGATTAGAAAGGTAACCACCAGTAAGACTTGCAGTAGGACTAAAAAATTTAGATAAATGACCAACCACTATTCAGTATTCACACACTTCAAGCCTATGTGTATCCCGGTATATAAACCACTGTACTAAATAAAAGAGCAAGAGATATCCATTGATAAAGATAGTTACAACTAATAGCTCCTCCACCACCTTAAATAACACATTACAATGACCTTGGTGCATCGTGGCATGGTGGAAAAGCGAGCCTTTTTGTTCTTGCTCTTCAGTCATACAAAGGGTTTAGAGTCATAAATTTACATACAGCTTGATTATATCTATGTTTTGGCATGAACATGACGTTATACACACACATTTAAGCACACTGCAGTTGAGATAGTTGACCTTTCTGCCATTCCAGCTAATGGAAATAGGTATTGATACTTCGAATTTTAAGCTACGAAAGGGTGGTTCACAAGTCACAACAAAGCAATGAGCCTAACCACGGGCTATTTGATTTCTATAACTTCACTCCCGCACAACGACCTTAACTTATTCAGCCACAATTCCTGAGGCTGCACACCAGCCGCCCTCATCTGATAAAGGAACTTAATGGCTTCAACAAGGCACCCGTTTTGTACCAAACTAGTCAGCATAGCATTCCAACATGCCCGATTCCTCCTACTTTCATTCATATCAAAAACCCTTTTTGCATCATTCATCAACCCGAATTTCCCATACATATTAACCAACCCACACTGCACATAACTCTTAGACGCCAATCCTAACTTAATCGCATTAGCATGAACCTGTTCACCACAGTTCCCATCATCACTTATCTTAGAACAAGCACTAAGCACACTAGACAACGTAAAACTATTCTTCCTAACACCCTCTTTCCCCATCTCATTAAAAACCTCAAAAACCTCACGAAACCGTTCCTCCTTACAATTATTAATAATCCTAGCCGTCCAAACCACAACATTTCTCCTCGAACCAATCTGATCAAAAACCATATCCCCGTCTTCAAAACACCCAATCTTCCCATAAAAACTAATCAAAGAACTCCCCACAAACAAATCACCTCCATACCCGGACTTCATCAACCACCCATGAACCTGCTCCCCAAGTTCCACATTCATCGTCTCCCCACACGCCTTAAGCACACACACCATAATCCAACTAACTGGAAAACTCCCACAACTATACATTATTTACCGAAACTTATCACTTACAAACAGCCTAATCACTTCTTCATATTCACCATTATCAGCATAGCCCGCAATCATAATTGCCCACGAATTAAAATCCCTTTTAGACATTTCATCAAACACGTTACGCGCATTATCCAAACTCCCACAAGACACATACATTATCAAAACACGGTTGATTAACGCTAAGGAAAGTCGCTTTTTACGGGTTTTTGTCATATGGGTATGTACTAAAACAGCCTCATTTGAATATTGAAACTGGGTACATACTTTTATAAGTGAAAAATGTAGACGGCATCGGGTACGGGGAAACGGAGCGTGTCAAGCAGGCGTAAGATGTCTAATTTATACAGAGTCATTGAATCATTCAGCTCTTTGAACAATTCAGCGCTAAATCATTCTGTTTTATCACTTCCCACTATCTCATGTGCAATCAAACATTGATTCTCATCCTTGTTGTTATCAAGAATATCCTCCTCGTCATCACTAAGTCCAATACCTTTATTCACAATTTGCCATCTATACTTGAAGTACTGCACCATCTCTTGTGACCATTTTTGTGTTTAGGATAAAACAATCAACTACCAGCTTTGAATCGTGATCCACTTTTTCTGCATATTTCTCCATATCATCTTCATCAGCTACAACAACAAACTTATTAGCACTTTTTTGTATTTCTTTCACAGTTTCTGGACTGACTCTCCATACTTTTTCCAATGATGGTGGAGATGTATTACCACTAGTCCCTTCTATACCAGAATTCTGCACAATTTCGTTTTCTTTACCTTTTCCATTCTCCGCATTAGACGCCAAATATTCTTCCCATTATCCTTCCCATTATTCTGAGTTTCTTTAGGCCTAAACATCTGTTTCTTTTGTTGAAAGTAATTTCCTCTTCCATGATTCTTTTCTTACTTCAACAAAATCTTCTTCATTAACTCCTTTAGCATTTCCCCTGCGTTCAACTTTCTCCTCCCTATTCCCTTTCTCCACATCAGTATCTTTCCTAGCCTTTTTCATGCTCATCCTCATTAGTGCTAGGCCCAATTTTACAATTATGCAGGCTATGAAGTAATACAAAGTTTTATATACCTTGTATATTGTGTCTCTTCAACCTTTATGTTACCTTTAACAGTGATAGCTAATTTAATCCTGCAAGTAATACAGAAATCAGAAAATCAGTAAGTAACATATGTACGGTTCTTAGGAACGTACCGATTTGACACCTCTTGCATATATATAGTGACAAACGTACCGTTCTAGGCCATTAAACTAATTTTCAACCATGAGCCTTGTTTTTCAAAGCCATACCCTTCTTCACATCTCACATGCCGCCATCTAGATAAACCATTTATTGCTTTATACATTCAAAACAACCAATATTAGAAGAAACAACTAATAAAAAAAACTGAACATAGAAACTTTAGTACAACAATATTTAGTTGGCACAAAGAGTAGATAAAGTTGATATAAGGACACAAATTGTTGACTTGTTGCCTGTTGGACCCATATAAAAAAGTTACCCTTTTTGACCCATTAACCAACATGCGACACAGAAATATTTTGAGACAAATTTGATTGACTGGAGATAAAATAATATTCATGTCGACCCATTTTGAGACAAACGGGTCAAAATTACCAACTCTACCTCAAGGGATGAAGGTCAGACCACACGAAAATCAAGAGTTAAGAGAAATGTCTGAACAAAATCTATGTATTTCCTCTAAGCAAATTAGCCTAGTATTATCAATACCTGCATATTAAAATACAGAGATCGATTTCAATTTATCNAAACTTTGATAGACCAAAATCGGCGATCCTTGCATTCCAGTTTTCATCTAATAAAATATTGGAACTTTTAATATCACGATGCAAGACTCTTTGTTGGCTCTGACCAGGATTATGAAGATAAGCAAGCCCTCGAGCCGCCCCAATGCATATCTCAAGGCGTTTTACCCACGTGAGATGTTTGTCATTAAGATATAAGTCGAGGCTTCTTTTTGATGCATATTCATAAACGAGAATCATCTCACCACATTCGTCGCAAAACCCTAAGAGAGAGACAATGTTGTCATGCTGGTAGAGAGAAAGCATAATGATCTCTTTCCAAAACTCAGGATTTCCTTGGCCAAATGCACGATCCAGACGCTTTATAGCAACAATTGACCGGCCCTTCGAATGAACGAGTTCCCCCTTGTAAACTTTCCCAAATCCTCCTTTTCCGATGCAATGGGCTTCATCAAACTTGTTGGTTGCTGATTTTATAGCTTCTAATTTTATTTTGAGGTGTTGGAACTGTCATTTGACCAATATCATTCTAATTATCGATCAAAGATGGAAAACAAAAACCATGACTTCCAAAAACACTAAAGTTGAAGAGCTTGCCAATAAATTATATTATATTCAAAACAGCTTATTAGATTCTCAATATAGATAACCAATCCATTCAATCCTAAACAAACTGTTCATTTGCTGTATAGAAACACAATAACCATATAAACAGATTCAATAAAGCAATTCCAAACCATTCACTGACAAATACTCAGCTAAGTGGTCCCAGACACTCTAAAGGGACAAAGGGTCTTCTTTTTTTTTTTTTGTTTATGAGCTTCTCATAAGCTGAAAAAAGCGGGCTTATGAGCTTTTTTACGAAATGCAAATAAGCCAATAAGCCGGCAAAATAAGCTAATCCTAAAAATGTAGATACTAAAGATTAGTAAATATAAAGAGCATAAAATAAGTAAATCAAGAAACAAGAAATGATCAGAACGTGCCTGGGTTTAGAGAAACCGGTTTTGAGACCAGTTTTAGTCAATATGTCAAACTCTTCCTCCTCTTCTTCATGTAACTGGTGATGATCATCGTCTCCATCGCCCATGCTGCTAATATTTTGTTAATTATAATTTGTTTTAAGTTAATGATTCACTAATTAGAGATGGGTTGTTAATTATAGTGTTGAATAAAAGAATAATTTGTGTTCGGGTTTGGGCATATATTCATTTTCTATTTAAACTTATTGGTAAAGTTAAGCTACTACAATAAAAAATAGTTTTTTATTTAGAAAATGCATACAAAATTGTGCACCTTTTTGTGTGCTTAACTTGTGCTCCAGAGCACAAGTTATAAAAACCCTTAATTGTCAACTTTCTATTTTAAGTAATCAAAAGGGAATATAGTGGAAGAATATTATGTTTGAGTGGTTGAAAAGTATAGAAACACAATAACCATATAAACAGATTCAATAAGCAGTTCCAAACCATTCACTGACAAATACTCAGCTAAGTGGTCCCAAACACTCTAAAGGGAGAAAGGGTCTTCTTTTTTTTGCTTATGAGCTTCTCATAAGCTGAAACAAGCGGGCTTATGAGCTTTTTTTCGAAATTCAAATAAGCAAATAAGCCGGAAAAATAAGCAAATCCTAAAAAAAGTAGATAGTTAAGTAATCACATAGCAATATAAATCAAGAAAACGTGCCTGGGTTTAGAAAAACCGGTTTTGAGACCAGTTTGAGTCAAATGTCAAACTCTTCTTCTTCATGTAACTGGTGATCATTTCCATCGCCCATGCTGCTAATTGTTTTGTTAATTATAATGATTTTGACTAATTAGAAATGGGTTGATTAAATTCCAAACACTTTAGTGTTGAATAACAGAATAATTTGTGTTTGGGTTTTGGGCATATATTCATTTTCTATTTAAAGTAATTGGTAACTAGTTGCCCACTTTTATCATTCCTTTTAATAATAAAATTCATTATTTCTTTTTCTTGATTTGCTAAACACAACCTTATGGGTTTTATTTAAGCATTTCATAATTGAAAATTTAACATTTAATAAACACCAAATATTCTATAGTTAACATCACTTACCATTTTTAAAATAACAAAAAGTATATATAATTATGGAATATATGAGTTCAATGATTGTCATTTTTGTAAATTTGATATTTCAAATTAATTGCCAACTTTCTATTTTAAGTAATCAAAAGTGAATATAGTGGAGGAATATTATATTTGAGTGTTTGAAAATTATAGTGGTCACACTTTTATTAAACTGTGTGATTTTTGTCTCCTAACAATTTTTCAACGGAAGGAGTACAAAATAGTACTTGTTTTGAAAACATGAACCGAAATGACTTGGTTCGGTTCGGTTTGGTTTGTGTCGGTCCGTCCGGTTCGGTTCGATTTATACAGTTTAGGTGTGTTTTTCTCGGTTTTGGCTCGAACTGAACCGAACAATGTCTGCAGAAGAAGAGGTACATCTGAAGCTCTTCATATGCAAGAAGAAGACCGTTTGTTTTTTATGCTATTGAAGTACTTCTTTCCTTTTTGAAATGAGATGGTGTGTGATAAAATGAGGTAGGGTTTTTGAAATGAAGAGGTAAGAAGAGAAAGTAGATGTCTGAATTTTGGAAGAGGAAAGAAGCTCTTTTGTCTGAAAAAAAAANGATTTCCTTGGCCAAATGCACGATCCAGACGCTTTATAGCAACAATTGACCGGCCCTTCGAATGAACGAGTTCCCCCTTGTAAACTTTCCCAAATCCTCCTTTTCCGATGCAATGGGCTTCATCAAACTTGTTGGTTGCTGATTTTATAGCTTCTAATTTTATTTTGAGGTGTTGGAACTGTCATTTGACCAATATCATTCTAATTATCGATCAAAGATGGAAAACAAAAACCATGACTTCCAAAAACACTAAAGTTGAAGAGCTTGCCAATAAATTATATTATATTCAAAACAGCTTATTAGATTCTCAATATAGATAACCAATCCATTCAATCCTAAACAAACTGTTCATTTGCTGTATAGAAACACAATAACCATATAAACAGATTCAATAAAGCAATTCCAAACCATTCACTGACAAATACTCAGCTAAGTGGTCCCAGACACTCTAAAGGGACAAAGGGTCTTCTTTTTTTTTTTTTGTTTATGAGCTTCTCATAAGCTGAAAAAAGCGGGCTTATGAGCTTTTTTACGAAATGCAAATAAGCCAATAAGCCGGCAAAATAAGCTAATCCTAAAAATGTAGATACTAAAGATTAGTAAATATAAAGAGCATAAAATAAGTAAATCAAGAAACAAGAAATGATCAGAACGTGCCTGGGTTTAGAGAAACCGGTTTTGAGACCAGTTTTAGTCAATATGTCAAACTCTTCCTCCTCTTCTTCATGTAACTGGTGATGATCATCGTCTCCATCGCCCATGCTGCTAATATTTTGTTAATTATAATTTGTTTTAAGTTAATGATTCACTAATTAGAGATGGGTTGTTAATTATAGTGTTGAATAAAAGAATAATTTGTGTTCGGGTTTGGGCATATATTCATTTTCTATTTAAACTTATTGGTAAAGTTAAGCTACTACAATAAAAAATAGTTTTTTATTTAGAAAATGCATACAAAATTGTGCACCTTTTTGTGTGCTTAACTTGTGCTCCAGAGCACAAGTTATAAAAACCCTTAATTGTCAACTTTCTATTTTAAGTAATCAAAAGGGAATATAGTGGAAGAATATTATGTTTGAGTGGTTGAAAAGTATAGAAACACAATAACCATATAAACAGATTCAATAAGCAGTTCCAAACCATTCACTGACAAATACTCAGCTAAGTGGTCCCAAACACTCTAAAGGGAGAAAGGGTCTTCTTTTTTTTGCTTATGAGCTTCTCATAAGCTGAAACAAGCGGGCTTATGAGCTTTTTTTCGAAATTCAAATAAGCAAATAAGCCGGAAAAATAAGCAAATCCTAAAAAAAGTAGATAGTTAAGTAATCACATAGCAATATAAATCAAGAAAACGTGCCTGGGTTTAGAAAAACCGGTTTTGAGACCAGTTTGAGTCAAATGTCAAACTCTTCTTCTTCATGTAACTGGTGATCATTTCCATCGCCCATGCTGCTAATTGTTTTGTTAATTATAATGATTTTGACTAATTAGAAATGGGTTGATTAAATTCCAAACACTTTAGTGTTGAATAACAGAATAATTTGTGTTTGGGTTTTGGGCATATATTCATTTTCTATTTAAAGTAATTGGTAACTAGTTGCCCACTTTTATCATTCCTTTTAATAATAAAATTCATTATTTCTTTTTCTTGATTTGCTAAACACAACCTTATGGGTTTTATTTAAGCATTTCATAATTGAAAATTTAACATTTAATAAACACCAAATATTCTATAGTTAACATCACTTACCATTTTTAAAATAACAAAAAGTATATATAATTATGGAATATATGAGTTCAATGATTGTCATTTTTGTAAATTTGATATTTCAAATTAATTGCCAACTTTCTATTTTAAGTAATCAAAAGTGAATATAGTGGAGGAATATTATATTTGAGTGTTTGAAAATTATAGTGGTCACACTTTTATTAAACTGTGTGATTTTTGTCTCCTAACAATTTTTCAACGGAAGGAGTACAAAATAGTACTTGTTTTGAAAACATGAACCGAAATGACTTGGTTCGGTTCGGTTTGGTTTGTGTCGGTCCGTCCGGTTCGGTTCGATTTATACAGTTTAGGTGTGTTTTTCTCGGTTTTGGCTCGAACTGAACCGAACAATGTCTGCAGAAGAAGAGGTACATCTGAAGCTCTTCATATGCAAGAAGAAGACCGTTTGTTTTTTATGCTATTGAAGTACTTCTTTCCTTTTTGAAATGAGATGGTGTGTGATAAAATGAGGTAGGGTTTTTGAAATGAAGAGGTAAGAAGAGAAAGTAGATGTCTGAATTTTGGAAGAGGAAAGAAGCTCTTTTGTCTGAAAAAAAAAACAAACATGTTCCTCTGCGTGCCCGCAAAGTAAAGAAGTGAAAAGAGGCAATAAGAGCTTATTTTGAAAAAACAAACAAGTCCAATACCTTTATTCACAATTTGCCATCTATACTTGAAGTACTGCACCATCTCTTGTGACCATTTTTGAAATTCTTCAGCTGGGGGTTTCTTTATGTTTATGATAAAACAATCAACTACCAGCTTCGAATCATGATCCACTTTTTCTGCATATTTCTCCATATCATCTTCATTAGCTAAAATAGCAAACTTATTAGCACTTTTTTGTATTTCTTTCATAGTTTATGGACTGACTCTCCATACGTTTTCCAATGATGGTGAAGATGTATTACCACTAGTCCCTTCTATACCAGAATTCTGCACAATTTCGTTTTCTTTACCTTTTCCATTCTCCATATTAAACTGCCCGATATTCTTCCCATTATCCTTCCCTTTATTCTGAGTTTCTTTAGGCCTAAACATCTGTTTCTTTTGTTGAAAGTAATTTCCCCTTCCATGATTCTTCCTATTTCTTACTTCAACAAAACCTTCTTCATTAACTCCTTTAGCATTTCCCCTGCTTTCAACTTTCTCCACATCAGTATCTTTCCTAGCCTTTTCTTGCTCATCCTCCTCATTAGTTCTAGGCCCAATTTTACAATTATGCAGGCTATGAAGTAATACAAAGTTTTATATACCTTGTATATTGTGTCTCTTCAACCTTTATGTTACCTTTAACAGTGATAGGTAATTTAATCCTGCAAGTAATACAGAAATCAGAAAATCAGTAAGTAACATATGTACGGTTCTTAGGAACGGACCGATTTGACACCTCTTGCATATATGGTGAAAAACGTACCGTTCTAGGCCATTAAACTAATTTTCAACCATGAGCCTTGTTTTTCAAAGCCATACCCTTCTTCACATCTCACATGCGCCATCTAGATAAACCATTTATTGCTTTATACATTCAAAACAACCAATATTAGAAGAAACAACTAATAAAAAAAACTGAACATAGAAACTTTAGTACAACAATATTTAGTTGGCACAAAGAGTAGATAAAGTTGATATAAGGACACAAATTGTTGACTTGTTGCCTGTTGGACCCATATAAAAAAGTTACCCTTTTTGACCCATTAACCAACATGCGACACAGAAATATTTTGAGACAAATTTGATTGACTGGAGATAAAATAATATTCATGTCGACCCATTTTGAGACAAACGGGTCAAAATTACCAACTCTACCTCAAGGGATGAAGGTCAGACCACACGAAAATCAAGAGTTAAGAGAAATGTCTGAACAAAATCTATGTATTTCCTCTAAGCAAATTAGCCTAGTATTATCAATACCTGCATATTAAAATACAGAGATCGATTTCAATTTATCAAGTTTTAAAAGCAATATGTGGCTCTAAAGTATGATGCATGTGCATACCAGTTTCTTGATTCTTAATAACTCTTACAAATATTACTTCTATTTTGTTATTTTATTTTGTAGGTATTTTATATATAATTATGGAGCAAAAGATTCTATATATGAAGATTTTGAAGATTAAGAAGGGATTATTTGAAGATTACTAGTAGACTAAACCAAGAGCTTAAAGCCCATAACTAATTAAGCAAGTGAAGAGAATTTCAGTCCAAAAGGTCCATTTCCAATGCCCAAATTGAGCCGAAACATTGTTTTTTCAACGACTGCCTGTTTACATGTCAACCCAATGGAAAAGGAAATTTAAGTAAATGCATACAATGACTTGCAAATAACATATGAATCACTACGGAATAGAGGATACAAAGACACAACGACATTAAATTGCAATACACTTGTTGGTATTAATATTGAATCAACTACGATCCAACTTTTCTTGGTCTGCGCCCTCTTAGACGTTCAGGTGCTGGCGTGCTGGCTGATCACTCACTTTTGGTGTGTGGTTTGAAACTGAACTAGCTGAATGCTAACTCTCAGAAGGAGAACTACAAAGTAACAATACCAAGTTAATACATACTGATAAACCTATACCAAAATATAATGTGTTACTTTTGTCTCACTGATATCATGTTAGTACTTGCGGTTCAACTAATCCAGATACATTTGTTGCATTAATGTCGAAGGATTAAAGAATTGAACTTTCATTTGGAGAAGCTGACGATTCTGCAGGAGATAGGCTAGGTGGTGGTGGCACATTAGAGACCTAATAAGAAGGCGTAGATCATGTTATCAGTACGCATGGTTATATCGTATAAGAGACCTCTATATGTGAACTATATTGATTACAAACTATTCATGTAATCAACAAAGTCGAAGGAAGAAATCCTTAATATCTTAGAAAACCACATAGACCATCTTACTCTAGTTACCGTAAAGCAAAATCATATTTTAGTTCAAACACAATCTCCTTTATTTTATCTTTGGGTTATAATATAGATAAGTAGATTCAAATCATTACCGCTAAACATGAACGATTATAACAAAATATACACAAAAAAACAACTTACTTGCAATTGTAGTGCACTTTCAAGTGCTTTCACTACCTTGGTCATTAATGGACGTTGTTCTCGTTCTCTTTCCAAACATTGATAAGCAATTGTTGTAAACGCCTTCAAAGAATGAGGATTTATTTCATCCTTAATATTAGCATAAATGATTTCATCTATGGTGTTTTGTTTGTAGCATTTGCGGACCAATCCTATTAAAGGTTGGTGCTTGTCGTGGTTGCCGCCAAAACACAATCTCCCACACAACATCTCAAACAGCACTACCCCGAAGGAGTAGACGTCTGACTCTTTAGTTAGCAAACCTGTCTCTGCATATAACGGATCAATATACCCAAATGTCCCTACAGCATTGGAGACAAGAAAAGTGTATAGCTGATTTGCAGGACCAAACTTTGATAGACCCAAATCTGCAATTCTTGCATTCCAGTTTTCATCTAATAAAATATTGGAACTTTTAATATCACGATGCAAGACTCTTTGTTGGGTCTGACCAGGATCATGAAGATAAGCAAGCCCTCGAGCCGCCCCAATGCATATCTCAAGGCGTTGTACCCACGTGAGATCTTTGTTATTAAGATACAAGTCGAGGCTTTTTCTTGATGCATACTCGTATACAAGGATCTTTTCACCACAATCGTCACAAAACCCTAAGAGAGAGACAATGTTGTTATGCCTGTAGGAAGAAAGCATGATGATCTCTTTCCAAAATTCAATGTCTCCCTGCCCAAATGTACGATTTAGACGCTTCAAAGCAACAACTGACTGCCCCTTCAAATGGATGAGTTCTCCCTTGTAAACTTCTCCAAATCCTCCTTTTCCGATGCAATGGGAATCATCAAACTCGTTGGTTGCTGATTTTATAGCTTGTAGTTCTATTTTGAGGTGTTGGAACTGACAGATATTATATTAATGTTTGATCAGAGATTGGAAACAAAACCTATGACCTCCAAAAACACTGAAGTTGAAGAGCATGACAATAAAATAAGATGTATTTGAAAAGATATAAAATAAAAGGTTAGAAGCTCCCGGTCAACTCTAAAATAAGAGTTGACCAAATTAACATTGGTAAATCGCTATGTTACTATTTGGCCCACTCATGTATCAAATCTGGCTTCGTCACTGCTATTACGGTGTACATTTATGTTACGGAGATGGCCGCCCCGCCCCAAACCCGCCCCGTTGCCATTCCTAGGTAAATGGTGAAATAGGCTCAATTGAAGCGTTTGGCTAATTGGCATAGGGTAAACAAAGTAATTAAAAAAATAATTAAAATAAAAATTCTAAAAACCTAAGGATTAGTTGAGGGATTGATAGGTGGTGGCTTTTCCTAACTGTGGTTTAGGATAGATAAACCTATAATCAAAAAAATTTATTAAGCTTATAAAAATATAAGCCGAATTCAAATAAGCTCATAAACCTACAAAATGTAAAAACCCAGTTTGAAAATGTTTGCTCCAATCTCTACCCATGATGTTTGTGTTGTTATTCTTATTTTTCCTTTTTTTTAGTTGCCAACGATTTTATCACAATGGCCTAAATTTAAGAGAATTTAGTTACCTCCTTCTGTATGGATGATGATGATGATGATGTACCTTCAACTATTGAGTTATTATCCTGTAACATCAACCGCAATAAATACGCTAATTAGTAAAATATATATAACTAATAAATACAAAGAGTATATACATTACATATTATGAAGAGAAAAAAAGGCCTTACAAACTTTTGTGGTTTCAATTGAAGTTCCAAAGCTTTCTCGAGTCTTGGGACAATGTCATCTATATTTGGTCGTCGCAATGGTTCTTCGTCCAAACACTCACACGCTATGTCTGCGAACATGTTGAATGAATGCAAGTCCATTTGTTTCAATAGTTCCGGATTAATTATACTAATGAGTTTTTTATCTCTATAAAGGGCAATGGCTAGCGGAACCAGATCGCTAAAATATTTCCTGCCATACAGTAGTTGAATCAATATTATCCCAAACGATTTCATTTCCGACTTGTGAAATGAATGGTGCCTTTCAGACGCTTTAATCTTTATGGAACGTTCAAAACCATATAACTTGGGCTCCCAGTTATCGTTTAAAAGAACTGTGCCACTGTTGATTTTTCGGTGTATTACGCTAAAGTCGCGTAGCTCATCATAATGAATGTAACTCAACGCATTCGCAAGACCGACAGATATCTCCAATCTTCGCACCCATGTCAACCTCGTTGAGTCACTTAGATAATCGCCAAGCTCTAACCTGGTTTCATGCTTGTAAATGAAAATCTTCTCATCATTCTCATCACAAAACCCAACTAATGAAACAAGATTCTTATGCTTGAGAGTAGAAAGCATGGAAATCTCATTCCAAAACTGTTGTTCTTGATCCTCCAAGTCTTTTTTTAACCTCTGAGCACGGAAATCAATCAACTCTCCGGACCACAAAATCTGCCCCTTGTAAAAGTTTCCAATTCCACCTCCGGCCATGACACTTTTTTCATCGAAGTTGTTGGTGGCGGAAAGTATATCTTCAAGGGGGATTTTTAGGTGAGCAAAGTTGTCGGGTGAAAACATCATGTCTTTGTATTCATGAGAAGTCATGACTAAAAATGGCGTTTAGTTTTGGTTACAAAATGATGCGAATTAAGGAGTACTTCTCACAAGATCTGAAAGAGCAAGTTCTCAAAGACAAGGAGTGAGAGGTAGCGGGTGTGTTTAATGTGCGTTTTGTATATGTGGTTGTGGAATGTGGATGAGCCTCTGCGTCCGTCAAGTGTTATCTATATATACAGGAGTATGTCTTTACATTATTATTATATTAATATCAAAAGACTATTGACTGTATTAACATCACACAAAGAAGGAGTGAGGTAGCTGGTGGTGACAATAAATGTGTTTAGTACGAGTTTTGTATATGTGGTTGTGGATGAGCCTCTGTGTCCCGTCATCTGTTAAGGAGTGGTTGTTTTTGCGTTATCGTACTCTAACGTGTAACATGTCGATGTGATCATGGAGGTGTGCTTTTTGCATTATTGTACTATAACCAGTAAAATGTGGGTCTGCTTTTTGCATTATTGTACTATAAAAATTGAAACTTGATTTATTAAGCATGAAACTGGCAACTAAACGAAGAGAAATGATTACCTTGTATCCAAAAAGAACGTCTTCGTAAGTCTCGTATGGACCAATAGTAACATCCAATTTAGAGTCCTTAAGAAAATGAAAAATGATTGCAGTTAGAGCTATATAAAAAATAGCAATATAATAGTGTCGTGTGTACTGACCAATTCCATCCAGGCTATATCAGAGTCATAATAGTCATTTGAGAGGAAAGCATCAGCCTTGGTATGTAACAGTCGCTTCAAACTACAAGATCGCAGATGTTTTTATTAAAAGCACGTACTAATAAATACATATGAATCAGCAAAAGCTTAAATAAGAATGTACCTAGGGGAACTAGTCAAATCCCCTGCTTTACGTAATAATTCAGCAGCTTTTGCGAGATAGGCAGAATATTCTTGAGAATAAGGGACGATACTAAGATCACTGGTACTATTGGAATGAGTGTCATTATGCCTTTTAATAACATTGAAAAAACCCGTTGCTTCTTGTTTTTCATTCTCTGAAAGCCCTTTCATCCATAATTCGAATTCCTGTCACAACAATCAATATGGTTAGTCCGGTGGAAAGATGGGTGTATTGGGGCGCGTTGGGTTGACGCAAAAACTATATTTGCCTGATTTTAAACTTAAGATACTTTAATCAAATGCGGTAACAGAAACATGTTATTACAATACCAACACGCACGATTCCTCCTAGTTTCATTCATATCAAAAACCCTTTTCGCATCATTCATCAACCCAAACTTCCCATACATATTAACCAACCCACACTGCACATAACTCTTCGAAGCCAATCCTAACTTAATCGCATTAGCATGAACCTGCTCACCACAGTTCCCATCATCACTTATCTTAGAACAAGCACTAAGAACACTAGATAACGTAAAACTATTCTTCCTAACACCCTCTTTCCCCATCTCATTAAAAACCTCAAAAACCTCACGAAACCGTTCCTCCTTACAATTATTAATAATCCTAGCCGTCCACACCACAACATTTCTCCTCGAGCCAATCTGATCAAAAACCAAATCCCCGTCTTCAAAACACCCAACCTTCCCATAAAAACTAATCAACGAACTCCCCACAAACAAATCACCACCATATCCCGATTTCATCAACCACCCATGAACCTGCTCACCAAGTTCCACATTCATCGTCTCTCCACAAGCCTTAAGCACACACACCAT
Organism: Artemisia annua; assembly: GCA_014162995.1. NCBI lineage: Eukaryota > Viridiplantae > Streptophyta > Magnoliopsida > Asterales > Asteraceae > Artemisia > Artemisia annua. The sequence continues at coordinate 176,777 of LBNU01021407.1, read as the reverse complement.
AATCCAACTAACCGGAAAACTCCCACAACTATACATTATATACCGAAACTTATCACTTACAAACAGCCTAATCACTTCTTCATACTCACCATTATCAGCATAGCCCGCAATCATAATCGCCCACGAATTAAAATCCCTTTTAGACATTTCATCAAACAC
>LBNU01021407.1:165402-176408 GCA_014162995.1 Artemisia annua | reverse complement strand
GTGTGTGTGTTTAGTGTGTGTGGCGAGGGTGAAGATGAGGTTTTATATATATATATATATATATATATTTTTTTTTTTCCTCTCTAATATAGTTGTTATAAGAGTATATTTTAACAAATTTAGTCGTATGAGGTTACTTTTCAAATCCTTGTATCAAATGGTAAACTCACACAATTTTGTTTATGTAATTAAAAGAAAAAAAGAAAAAAACAAACAAAGATTAAAGTCATCAAAAAAGGTACATGGGTCTTGAATACTAGTGATCAATGCGATTAAAAAGTTACCAATAACAATTCAGAATGGAAATTCGCTTTAAAATAGTTGCATGTCAATTTTGGAATTAGCTCTTTTATTGGACAAGACTTCGTTTTAAGGTTAAAGTTTAGATTTTTTGTTTCAATTTGCGATTTAAATCCCACCACTATTATGTCTAAACAAACTCCGCTTACAGATACTGGGCTGCTCTATATGTAATGAGATATAATTGGAGGCTCATTAAAGATGTTGGGCCCTATGCACTTGACCACTTTGCTCAGGCCCATATCCGGCCCTTTACTAAATATATGTCATTTAATTTGATGTATGTTTATTTATTTTTACGATAATAAGTTATAGCTACAACCAATTCACCAAACTCGTTTACTAAATATAAACTCATGAGCTCTAACCAACTGACTTAGCTCAGTTGGCCACCTAAGTTTCTTCTGGAGCTTTTTGAGGGGTTTTCCCCGGGTTCGAGTATCGCAAGTGACAAAGAAAATCCGGATTTTCCTCTTAGTGTAAAGCCGTGAGTTCTAGGGGTTTCACTTCGCGGGTCTCTCCTAGTGGTTCGGGTCTCGAGGCCTGCCATTTGGATGGTTTAAATTGGGGGTCGGATTTCAAGTGTGGTGCCGTTCTAAAAATAAATAAATAAATAAGCAAAAAAAAAAAAAAAAAAAAAAAAAAAAAAAAAAAAAAAAAAAACCTGAGCTCTCGCTGTCGCTAATTTCGCCAAACACAAATAGAAGTTTATATTAAACATATGTTCAAGACCAACTATCGTCTAGAAATAAAAAAGCAAAAGCGAACAATTGCTGGTTTATATTGTTTTCTTTTTGCATAATGACACAAATTATGGATGTCATTAGCATATAGCATTGGCATACCATTCTAGCATAGGTTGTAATTGCCGAAAACTATTGGCATGAATCATCTTTATAAAACCAAAATTTTGAAGAATATCATCTCTCAAAGACGCACGAGGTTGCCAGCGTAAGGTTTGCACCTTTGTCTCTTATGGTCTTTTTCTAAAACTATTAGTTGTGATTTTGCTTAATGTCACTTTTTTTGAGACATGTGTCAAAATCACAAAATAGATCTTTAAGGGACCGTTTGGTTTGTAGATGGGTTTAGGATTAGAATTTGGATTTGGATTTGGATTTGAATATGGATTAAGATTTGGATTTGGATTTGAATTTATAATATAAGTGTTTGTTTAACAAATTGGATTTCGTATTTTTGTTAGAATTTTTGGTTTTTTTAAAAGTAAAATAATAAAAATATTAGATGTAGCCCACAAAAATTGGAGAGAAAGAATATCATTTCACGAAAAGTACAAATTTGTTAAATAAAATATACAAATCCCTCCATAAAGAGAGGAAAAACCAATCCACTCACCCACCTTTTGTGTAAACCCTTACATTTGGTAACAATCCCAGACCCACAAAAATAAACCAAAATCAATTTTTGCCATGGTTCCCAAATCCTAACCCCACCCCCTAAACCAAACGGGCCCTAAATAGTGAACGTTAAATATTGTAAAAAAGTTGATAAATTGCAGCACTGCTTGTTTATAGTCATGGTGTTGGTTGCTGACTTGCTGGTCAACTGAGGTCTTACAAGTTACGAAAATAAGGCTATGTATACGACAAGTTATGTTTGCACCAAACATGAAATGTCACATCTCTTCAAACCATTATATGAGTTCAATATAGCATAACTACATTACAGAAGTTACATACTACACATATAGAGGATGATTAATATGTAATCAACGATATATGATTGACATTAACAATATGGTTCTGCGCGAAAATATTTAACCACATGTCATCCATTAACATCAACATTGATGCCTTGATGGAACAAGTCAATTCACATTTGACGAACATCAACTAAAAAAAGGCCATTTAACATCAGCATGATATATAGCCTCTCGGACCAACAACAGTCAATGAGCGGTAACTGGAAATGTCGACTTCGGCCAATGTACATACTCATATGAATGAGTCGATTTTGGGTATTTAAAACCATCATTAGCCAAAAACACAAGTTTATAGAAACTAAAAGAGAGATCCAAAACAACCATAACCGGTCTAAGGTTAGCATGTACAACCCTTGATCAGCTTGTAATCCAACTAATCATTTCATTCCCACTATTCCTGTAATTCCGCATTCTTTCAAAGTCCTCTAAACTACTTTTGTACACGTCATGGAGAAATAGTTATCAGTAGTCGGGTTGAATTCTATGAGGTTTAGGCCTAGCTATAAGACTGTTGGTTACCCAACCTGCAAGCTCCTCGTCACGTTTAGCATGATTAAATTCCCTTTCTACATAATCTAATGATATTTGCAGCATTCCCCCAGGCCCACAATCGGCAGATATACCTATGGAATTAAGCCCAACGTTTTTCTCCAATCAGCAGAGGTAACTCATGTGGAACATCGACTTGAGCATGTCTTGTGGTGAGCATACATCTTTCAATATCACCTACTCAGTAACAGACTTCCAGAATTTCTCTTTCAGCCTTGAACTTATGCCTCTTTCCAGTTTAGCCTTCCAACTCTTGATCTTATTGACCATCAAAGTTTCTTTTAAAACTTAAACACTGAAATAACATATAAACACGTAATCAATACAAAATATACCAACCAATATGTTCTAAACTGAGATTACATCTTAATTAACAGTGTAAAGATGGACATTCTTTAGTGATTATTACCATAATGAATCTTAACAACCATTTTAGTGAATTTAAAACGAATATAGAAATGAACTTACACTAACATCAGGCAAAGGAATCTTGATTTTTCGAAGCATTGTTTTCCAGCCACGTTCGTCTCTGTACATGTCAACCCGAAAAGGAAAATTGTGAAAATGCATACAAATAACTTGAAAAGAAAAACATTGCAAGTTCAATAATTATAAAGTAGTCGAAATAGACGAGAATGTAATGGCACAAAGAAATTGCATTATACTAGCTATTCAGCACATCCACATACTGTATCCAGGGACCCTCGGATAATGCGACCGGAACTCCAACCTTTGGAGATTCGTCCGCCATTAGCATCTTCCTGTCAAGTAAATCTGACTCTGCAGGATGCGAGCTGGATGCCGATGGCTCATTAGAGACCTAGCAAGAGGAGTCGTTAGTTATAAGTACAAGTACGTAAAAACAATTCAGATTATGAAATCTAGGAAAATTAAAATGAAATCTTCTTCCCCGTAAGTGTAAAAATCTTAGAAGGTACACGTTTGACCACAACCAAAATTAAGTTTTTGTTTAAACTTTCAAACATGTGCTCTTTTGTGTGTTATTGGTATTATGATAAAAGTAGTTTAACAATTAACATTAATGAATTTAAAGAAGAAAAAAAGTCTTACTTGCGCTTTAAGTGCACTTTCAAGTACATTCACCACCTTATTCATAAGTGGACGATGTTCTCGTTCTCTCATCAAACACTGATAAGCAATTGTTGTAAACAGCTTCAAAGAATGAGGATTTATCTCATCCTTAATATTCACAAAAATTATGTCATCCATGGTTGTTTGTTCGTAGCATTTACGGACCAATCCTATTAAAGGTTGGCGCTTGTCGTGGTTGCTGCCAAAACACAATCTCCCACACAACATCTCAAACAGCACTACCCCGAAGGAGTAGACATCTGACTCTTTAGTTAGAAAACCTGTCTCTGCATATAACGGATCAATATACCCAATTGTCCCTACAGCATTGGAGACAAGAAAAGTGTACAGCTGATTTGCAGGACCAAACTTCGATAGACCCAAATCTGCAATTCTTGCATTCCAGTTTTCATCTAATAAAATATTGGAACTTTTAATATCACGATGCAAGACTCTTTGTTGGGTCTGACCAGGATCATGAAGATAAGCAAGCCCTCGAGCTGCCCCAATGCATATCTCAAGGCGTTGTACCCACGTGAGATCTTTTTTATTAAGATACAAGTCGAGGCTTTTTCTTGATGCATACTCGTATACAAGGATCTTTTCACCACAATCGTCACAAAACCCTAAGAGAGAGACAATGTTGTCATGCCTGTAGGAAGAAAGCATGATGATCTCTTTCCAAAATTCAACATCTCCCTGCCCGAATCTACGATTTAGACGCTTCAAAGCAACAACTGACTGCCCCTTCGAATGGATGAGTTCTCCCTTGTAAACTTCTCCAAATCCTCCTTTTCCGATGCAATGGGAATCATCAAACTCGTTGGTTGCTGATTTTATAGCTTGTAGCTCTATTTTGAGGTGTTGGAACTGTTTTTTGACAGATATTATATCAATGTTTGATCAGAGATTGGAAACAAAACCTATGACCTCCAAAAACACTGAAGTTGAAGAGCATGACAATAAAATAAGATGTATTTGAAAATGTATATAATAAAAGGCTAGAAGCGCCCGGTCAACTCTAAAATAAGAGTTGACCAAAGATATCCTATTACATGCAGAAAATTAACATTGGTAAATCACTAGGTTACTATTCATAAGCCGAATTCAAATAATGTCATAAACCTACAAATAAGATTAATCAAACACCCCTCAAAATGTAAAAACCCAGTTTGAAAATGTTTGCTCTAAACTCTACCCATGATGTTTGTGTTGTTATTCTTATTTTTCCTTTTTTTTAGTTGCCAACGATTTTATCACAATGGCCTAAATTTAAGAGAATTTAGTTACCTCCTTCTGTATGGATGATGATGATGATGATGTACCTTCAACTATTGAGTTATTATCCTGTAACATCAACTGCAATAAATACGCTAATTAGTAAAATATATATAACTAATAAATACAAAGAGTATATACATTACATATTATGAAGAGAAAAAAAGGCCTTACAAACTTTTGTGGTTTCAATTGAAGTTCCAAAGCTTTCTCGAGTCTTGGGACAATGTCATCTATATTTGGTCGTCGCGATGGTTCTTCGTCCAAACACTCACACGCTATGTCTGCGAACATGTTGAATGAATGCAAGTCCATTTGTTTCAATAGTTCCGGATTAATTATACTAATGAGTTTTTTATCTCTATAAAGGGCAATGGCTAGCGGAACCAGATCGCTAAAATATTTCCTGCCATACAGTAGTTGAATCTATATTATCCCAAACGATTTCATTTCCGACTTGTGAAATGAATGGTGCCTTTCAGACGCTTTAATCTTTATGGAACGTTCAAAACCATATAACTTGGGCTCCCAGTTATCGTTTAAAAGAACTGTGCCACTGTTGATTTTTCGGTGTATTACGCTAAAGTCGCGTAGCTCATCATAATGAATGTAACTCAACGCATTCGCAAGACCAACAGATATCTCCAATCTTCGCACCCATGTCAACCTCGTTGAGTCACTTAGATAATCGCCAAGCTCTAACCTGGTTTCATGCTTTTAAATGAAAATCTTCTCATCATTCTCATCACAAAACCCAACTAATGAAACAAGATTCTTATGCTTGAGAGTAGAAAGCATGGAAATCTCATTCCAAAACTGTTGTTCTCGATCCTCCAAGTCTTTTTTTTAACCTCTGAGCACGGAAATCAATCAACTCTCCGGACCACAAAATCTGCCCCTAGTAAAAGTTTCCAATTCCACCTCCGGCCATGACACTTTTTTCATCGAAGTTGTTGGTGGCGGAAAGTATATCTTCAAGGGGGATTTTTAGGTGAGCAAAGTTGTCGGGTGAAAACATCATGTCTTTGTATTCATGAGAAGTCATGACTAAAAAGGGCGTTTAGTTTTGGTTACAAAATGATGCGAATTAAGGAGTACTTCTCACAAGATCTGAAAGAGCAAGTTCTCAAAGACAAGGAGTGAGAGGTAGCGGGTGTGTTTAATGTGCGTTTTGTATATGTGGTTGTGGAATGTGGATGAGCCTCTGCGTCCGTCAAGTGTTATCTATATATACAGGAGTATGTCTTTACATTATTATTATATTAATATCAAAAGACTATTGACTGTATTAACATCACACAAAGAAGGAGTGAGGTAGCTGGTGGTGACAATAAATGTGTTTAGTACGAGTTTTGTATATGTGGTTGTGGATGAGCCTCTGTGTCCCGTCATCTGTTAAGGAGTGGTTGTTTTTGCGTTATCGTACTCTAACGTGTAACATGTCGATGTGATCATGGAGGTGTGCTTTTTGCATTATTGTACTATAACCAGTAAAATGTGGGTCTGCTTTTTGCATTATTGTACTATAAAAATTGAAACTTGATTTATTAAGCATGAAACTGGCAACTAAACGAAGAGAAAAGATTGCCTTGTATCCAAAAAGAACGTCTTCGTAAGTCTCGTATGGACCAATAGTAACATCCAATTTAGAGTCCTTAAGAAAATGAAAAATGCATGCAGTTAGAGCTATATAAAAAATAGCAATATAATAGTGTCGTATGTACTGACCAATTCCATCCAGGCTATATCAGAGTCATAATAGTCATTTGAGAGGAAAGCATCAGCCTTGCTATGTAACAGTCGCTTCAAACTACAAGATCGCAGATGGTTTTATTAAAAGCACGTACTAATAAATACATATGAATCAGCAAAAGATTAAATAAGAATGTACCTAGGGGAACTAGTCAAATCCCCTCCTTTACGTAATAATTCAGCGGCTTTTGCGAGATAGGCAGAATATTCTTGAGAATAAGGGACGATACTAAGATCACTGGTACTATTGGAATGAGTGTCATGATGCCTTTTAATAACATTGAAAAAACCCGTTGCTTCTTGTTTTTCATTCTCTGAAAGCCCTTTCATCCATAATTCGAATTCCTGTCACAACAATCAAANTATACACTTATACGTGACATTTTTAACCCATTTGACGTGTTTTTAGCTGAAAATTATATTTGACCCAATAGACCCGTTTGAGATAAAACTCGAGTCAAAATCTATTTGACCCAGTTTACACCTCAACTTAATAACAGATAAACAACATTTTCCACAAACTCACTTAAATTTATAAATGATATTTTGAAAGAATTAACAAGTTTGACAAATTTATAACCAGAAAAAAACGGATACCATTTTATCCATATCTGGAGGATAGAAGCTGGCACCAGGAGGTTTCAAGATGGGAAATGCAGCTTTATATTCAACACCTTTCCATCCAGCCACTTGTTTTGTTGCCTCTGGAAGCAATCTGACAGCAGAGTCTGCAGTTGTCAAAAACGCTTCATTTTCATGAAGACAAGACCTGCGAAATACACACACAAAATTCAACTTTTTTGATATCACATATCAGAAAGAGTGACAAGTATGGTAATATGAGAAGATCATATTGGAAAGATGCTATAGTACTTTTAGGGGCACTATCTTACCATGGACTCTTGTTTATCGAATAATATTTCCATTTTAACATGTCCAACTCAGATATTTCACCACGTCCGTTTAACCATCCCCTTAATGTTGAGTTGCTGTACCAAACCTAATTCACGAAGAAAAAAAAAATAGAATATAAATAACTAAATATTTTATCAAAACGTTCATCTTAATATTCATCACATGTGTATTAAAGTAGAAAACGATAATTATCCATGAGTTTTTAGAATTTCATTAAATATACCTGGTGGTAAAAAATATCATCCATTATTTTCGCGGCTTGAATGAGTAAAGCCAGAACTTCCTTGTCCTCATCTGTCAGACCGGTCAACTGTCACATAAATGTTTAGTTAAACTCCTTTATATACAGTTAATAATAAATAGATATAAGTGGGGAAAAACCTCTGCAGTAAGTGAGATAGGAGCATAACGAGCGAGCTTTTTTTGCAGAAGCAAACTCTGTGCTTCCGTGTTTTCTTGGTACCTATAAAGTTTTAAAAAAATCTAAATTATATGAACTTTAGGAAATTTTAGAGTGTACCTTATGATTTGAAATGGTTCGTTAGAAGCACAATATACATCACAATATTCAGATGTTAATGTATACATATAAATGTGCTTATATGCTCAAAGATGTACCTTTTGATAATGATGTCAAATAGTTGCCCATATGGTCCATCAACATTATAGGGAGCGTAATGAGGGTCTCCGTTAGCAAGTAAGTGTGCTTGTACTCTTCAACTGAGATGTATTTAACGGCTGAAACTTCAGATTCCTACAAGGAAATATAACCATATTGTTTTTAATTGGTCAACCCTGTGGGATTGTTTCTCAAAAGTAAATCAATGATCTATAAAATCATTACCTGAAGAGTAAAAGCTTCCAATGGGATCGGGTCCAGTGTTATCACGAGATAAACATCATCAAATTCATTATCAATGAACTTGCCATCATTTGTAACACTGCAGCCATATGCAAAAACCAAAATAACACTTTGTGAATCCCAAAGAGGCATGGCAAAAACGAACCAATTTAACATCTGACAGAAGAACATTCATTCATTGTTTAATTTCAAATAAACTTTAACCTAAAAAGGCTGTTTGGGTTTGCTTATTTAAGTGCTTATCTGCTTAGTTTTAAACCAGATAAGCAGTTTTCATTGTACGTCTGAAACTCGTTTATCTGCTTAATTTGAGCAGAATTATCAATACCTGCAAATCTTAAAGGCAGATCCAGTGGTTTAAAATAAGCAATCCCAAACACAACCTAAAATTCCATGAATAACAAAAGTTCCCAATTTCGGGATATGGTGGGCTAATTATATACAAAACTTACATGCCAACCATATTAAAAGGTCTACCATTCTTGTAGAAAAACAAACAGCAACTCAAAGGCATCGTTCGGGAGGGTAACACCGAGCTCCTCTTGAAGCTCTCTCCTGCAAGCATACATCACTTTAAAGTTATACATCATTAGATTATAATATATGATATGTTATATGTTATATAACATATGTGTCGTATACAGGTTACAAAATGACCCAAAAGTTTAGCTTAAATGCTTATGAATTAAATAGCTTATACAAAAGGTGTGACCATTTGGTCTGATTACCTCGCTGTGATAAGGGATGTATCGCCAGCAGATACATGACCTGCACTAGAAATATCCCATAATCCGGGCCATGAATCCTTGCAATCGGCACGTTTTTGGAGTAGAAGTTGTTGTGTACTTTCGGCAAAGATCCACAAGTGAACAGCTCGGTGGTAATCGCCATCTCTGTGAACAGCACTTCTGTACAAAATAAGTATTAATAGGTTAGCTTAAGACATTATGTATAATCATAAACACTAACTCATCTATCCACATTATACATATTCCACGCTGATAATTAGACTCAAACTGATAAGACCTACTCAAAACTTGTAGAAAAACATCATGTAGTAAGTAGTAACAAAAGAGGCTACAAATGATGAGTTGTTTGAGGGGCGTTTGGGATTGCTTACTAAAACTGCTTATCTTCTATAGCTTTTAAAATGACCAGTTCAAAATACACAACTCTAAACTGCTTATAGGCTTATTGCATTCGGAAATAAGCTATTTACCATAAATACCTCTAAACTGCTTATTCAAAACAACTTATTTCATTTACAAATAATCAGATTACCAATTTGGATAATCAATCCACTTAAGCGATCCTAAACACCCTTAAGGGGGTGTTTGGATCAGCTTATTTTATCGGCTAATGAGCTTATTTGAATCCGGAAAAGCTCACATTTTTCAGCTTATGAGCTTCTCATAAGCCGAAACAAATAGGCTTACGAGCTTTTTCAAAAAAGGCTGAAAATGATGACATTTTTGAAACTGCTTATCTGATATCGTTTCTAATAAGCAACTCCAAACTGCTAATTAACCACTTATTGCTTTTTGAATTAAGCAGTCTAACTTAAGCAACTTCTTATTAGACTCGCAGATTATCAATTTGGATAACCAATCCATTCAGTCCTAAACACCTTAAAAACGGTTCATTTGCTGTATAGAAACACAAATATACCCTTATAAACAGATTCAATAAGCAGTTCCAAACCATTCACTGACAAATACTCAGCTAAGTGGTCCCAAACACTATAAAGGGAGAAAGGGTCTTATTTTTTTTCTTTTGGTAATAAGCTTCTTCTCATAAGCTGAAACAAATAAGAGATTTTTACGAAATTCAAATAAGCCCATAAGCCGGAAAAATAAGCTAATCCTAAAAAAAAGTAGATACTTAAGTAATCACATATCAATGTTAAAGGCAAACCTTAGACTTTAAAGAATCAAACTTGATATAGATTCTTAACGACATTTATTATACTCCAAGCAACAAAAAAGTAAATAATAAATGAAGAAACAAGAAATGTGAAGAATTGCCTGGGTTTAGAGAAGCCGGTTTTGAGACCAGTTTTAGTCAATATGTCAAACTCTTCCTCCTCATCTTCATGTAATTGGTGATGATCATCATTTCCATCGCCCATGCTGCTAATTGTTTTGTTAATTATAATTTGTTTTAAGTTAATGATTTTGACTAATTAGAAATGGGTTTGATTATATTCCAAACACTTTAGGCCCGTTTGGTTGAGGTTAATGGCAATGAGTCTATGATTTTGAAAGTCATTGTGTTTGTTTTGTGGGCCCGGTAATAAAATGAGTATGTCATAGCCATAGATTCAATACCCATCAATTTGATGTATATGAAATCCATTCCCGTGAGCCCATATTTTTTACACTATAAAACTCAAATATCTATACACTTTTTCATTCCATATTTTATCATCCAAACATAAACAATCGTAATGATACACTTTTTCATATCCATTATCATTCTACCACATACCAAATCCAATACCCATTGTCATTCCTAGCAACAAACCAAACGGGCCCT
>LBNU01021407.1:140136-165268 GCA_014162995.1 Artemisia annua | reverse complement strand
AAAAAAAAAAAAAAAAAAAAAAAAAAAAAAAAAAAAAAAAAAAAGCCTAATGACAATCTCTAAAAAATTATTTGCACACTCAAGGTATAAGCAGTTGAAGCCAAATGTCTAATACTGTACAAGTATTTAATGCACAAATGGAGTGTCCCAATCAATCCTCCAAACAAAAAGTGACAAGTATGATAAATTTTATTCTTTACCAAAAACATAAACTCATTTTCCCAATCCCTTCTACGTATTATAACCAAGGTTGCAAAAATCGTGAATCGGTAGTCGGGCGGTCGACCCCCCTGTAGCTTGTAATCGGTCTAGGCGGGATTAATCGGTGATTAATCGGATTGGCATTTTCGATAAGTTTTCTATATTTTCGGCAAGTTTTAGGTATTTCTGGCAAATTTTAAGTATTACTCGCAAGATTTTTCTTACAAAACATCTTCAAATAGATATAAACAACAAGTATAACTTATTAAATAATTTTACGGTGAGTTTTGGGTACTTTCAGCAGGTTTGAAGGTTTCGGGCAAGCTTGACCAACGTGGACCGTCATTAACTGTCGTTGACAATGGTTGACCGAGTTGTTTGACCGATTTACACAAATCGGAAAGGTTGGTGGCCTTGTAGCACCTAATCGGCGAATAATCGGCCTTGTAGGCCTTGTTTTGCAACATTGATTATAACTATATATATTTTTTACTTTAATGCAAAAATGTTTTTTCAAAGCTCAAACTATTACTGAAATCCTCAAATCATTGAATAAATAAAGCTTTTAGTTTAATGAGAAAAACTTATTCAAAAACCCCTTTTAACACAAAAAAAGCTTTTCGTTTAAATCTTATTGGAGATGAGAAACTAGATCAGATTCAAGGAGGTTATTTATTTTTGTCGCGTATTGTATATTTTGTCAAAAATCGAATTTCTCTTAAATAAACATGGGCATTTATGCTACATGTTGTTCATGTTTTATCATAAGAAATACTTATATTTTAACTTAAATAAATAACAAAATTATTATTTAAATCGCAGATATTACTTTTATTTCGTTATTTTATTTTATAGGCATCTTAGAAATAAGTATCGAGCAAAACCAAGAGCTTAAAGCCCATAACTATTAAGCAAGTGCAGAGAATTTCAGTCCAAAAGGTCCATTTCCAAAGCCCAAATTGAGCCTCGAAAAGGAAATTTAAGTAAATGCATACAGTGACTTGAAAATAACATATGATTCATTATTTTTTATTTTTTTGGTAAAGGGAGTTACCCGGTAAATATATTAACCAAAAAACTAATGTTAAATACAAATGGAATGTGGCTGAACAAAGAGGATACAAAGACAACCACATTAATTTGCAATACACTTGTTGGTATTAATGTTGAATTAACTATAATCCAGCTTTTCTTGGTCTGCGCTCTTAAAAGTTCAGGTGCTGGCTGATCCTCACTATTGGTGTGTGGTTTGAAACTGAACTAGCTGATCGAATGCCAACTCTCAGAAGGAGAACTACAAAGTAACAATACAAAGTTAATACATACTAATAAACCTACACCAAAAGATAATGTGTTACTTTTGTCCCACTGATATCATGTTAGCACTTGTGGTTCAACTAATCCACATACCTTTGTTGCATTAATGTCGAAGGATTAAAGAATTGAACTTTCATTTGGAGAAGCTGATGATTCTGCAGGAGATAGGCTAGGTGGTGGTGGCACATTAGAAACCTAATAAGAAGGCGTAGATTATGTTATAAGTCGTATGGTTATATTGGAGACCTCTATATGTGAACTATACTTATAACAAACTATTCATGTAATCAACAAAGTCCAAGGACAAAATCCTTAATATCTTGAAAACCACATAGACCATCTTACTCTAGAAATCATATTACTTTTTTTTTTCTAACGGTACCAAATCCGACCCGGAGTTAAAATCATTACCGCTAAACATGAACGATTATAACAAATGTACACAAAAAAACAGCTTACTTGCAATTGTTGTGAACTTTCAAGTACTTTCACTACCGTGGTCATTAATGGACGTTGTTCCCGTCCTCTCTTCAAGCACTGATAAGCGATTGTTGTAAACGCCTTCAAAGAATGAGGATTTATTTCATCCTTAATATTACCATAAACGATTTCATCTATGGTGTTTTGTTTGTAGCATTTACGGACCAATTCGGTCAAAGGTTGGCGCTCATCTCGGTTGTTGCCAATACACAACCTCCCACACAACAGTTCAAATAGCACTACCCCGAAGGAGTAGACATCTGACTCTTTAGTTAGCAAACCTGATTCTACATATAATGGATCACAATACCCAATTGTCCCTACACCATTGGAGACAAGAAAAGTGTATGGCTGGTTTGCGGGACCAAACTTTGATAGACCAAAATCGGCGATCCTTGCATTCCAGTTTTCATCCAATAAAATATTGGAACTTTTAATATCACGATGCAAGACTCTTTGTTGGCTCTGACCAGGATTATGAAGATAAGCAAGCCCTCGAGCCGCCCCAATGCATATCTCAAGGCGTTTTACCCACGTGAGATGTTTGTCATTAAGATATAAGTCGAGGCTTCTTTTTGATGCATATTCATAAACGAGAATCATCTCACCACATTCGTCGCAAAACCCTAAGAGAGAGACAATGTTGTCATGCTGGTAGAGAGAAAGCATAATGATCTCTTTCCAAAACTCAGGATTTCCTTGGCCAAATGCACGATCCAGACGCTTTATAGCAACAATTGACCGGCCCTTCGAATGAACGAGTTCCCCCTTGTAAACTTTCCCAAATCCTCCTTTTCCGATGCAATGGGCTTCATCAAACTTGTTGGTTGCTGATTTTATAGCTTCTAATTTTATTTTGAGGTGTTGGAACTGTCATTTGACCAATATCATTCTAATTATCGATCAAAGATGGAAAACAAAAACCATGACTTCCAAAAACACTAAAGTTGAAGAGCTTGCCAATAAATATATTATATTCAAAACACTTATTAGATTCTCAATAATAGATAACCAATCCATTCAATCCTAAACAAACTGTTCATTTGCTGTATAGAAACACAATAACCATATGAAAGATTTCCAATAAAGCAATTCCAAACCATTCACTGACAAATACTCAGCTAAGTGGTCCCAGACACTTAAAGGGACAAAGGGTCTTCTTTTTTTTTTTTTGTTTATGAGCTTCTCATAAGCTGAAACAGCGGGGCAATTATGGCTTTTTTACGAAATGCAATAAGCCAATAAGCCGGCCAAATAAGCTAATCCTAAAAAATGTAGATACAAAAGATTAGTAAATATAAAGAGCTAAAATAAGTAAATCAAAAACAAGGAAATGATCAGAACGATGCCCTGGGTTTAGAGAAACCGGTTTTGAGACCAGTTTTAGGTCATATGTCAAACTCTTCCTCCTCATCTCATGTAATTGGTGAATGATCATCATTTCCATCGCCCATGCTGCTAATTGTTTTGTTAAATTTATAATTGTTTAAGTTAATGATTTTGCTATTCAGAAATGGGTTTGATTATATTCCAAACACTTTTAGGCCCGTTTGGTTGAGGTTAATGGCATACAGAGTCTATGATTTTGAAAAGTCATTGAATGTGTTTGTTTTGTGGGCCCGGTAATAAAATGAGTATATCATAGCCATAGATTCATTACCCATCAATTTGATGTATATGAAATCCATTCCCGTGGGCCCATATTTTTTACACTACAAAACTCAAATATCTATACACTTTTTCATTCCATATTTTATCATCCAAACATAAACAATCGTAATGATACACTTTTTCATATCCATTATCATTCTACCACATACCAAATCCAATACCCATTGTCNGATTAATCGGATTGGCATTTTCGATAAGTTTTCTATATTTTCGGCAAGTTTTAGGTATTTCTGGCAAATTTTAAGTATTACTCGCAAGATTTTTCTTACAAAACATCTTCAAATAGATATAAACAACAAGTATAACTTATTAAATAATTTTACGGTGAGTTTTGGGTACTTTCAGCAGGTTTGAAGGTTTCGGGCAAGCTTGACCAACGTGGACCGTCATTAACTGTCGTTGACAATGGTTGACCGAGTTGTTTGACCGATTTACACAAATCGGAAAGGTTGGTGGCCTTGTAGCACCTAATCGGCGAATAATCGGCCTTGTAGGCCTTGTTTTGCAACATTGATTATAACTATATATATTTTTTACTTTAATGCAAAAATGTTTTTTCAAAGCTCAAACTATTACTGAAATCCTCAAATCATTGAATAAATAAAGCTTTTAGTTTAATGAGAAAAACTTATTCAAAAACCCCTTTTAACACAAAAAAAGCTTTTCGTTTAAATCTTATTGGAGATGAGAAACTAGATCAGATTCAAGGAGGTTATTTATTTTTGTCGCGTATTGTATATTTTGTCAAAAATCGAATTTCTCTTAAATAAACGTGGGCATTTATGCTACATGTTGTTCATGTTTTATCATAAGAAATACTTATATTTTAACTTAAATAAATAACAAAATTATTATTTAAATCGCAGATATTACTTTTATTTCGTTATTTTATTTTATAGGCATCTTAGAAATAAGTATCGAGCAAAACCAAGAGCTTAAAGCCCATAACTAATTAAGCAAGTGCAGAGAATTTCAGTCCAAAAGGTCCATTTCCAAAGCCCAAATTGAGCCGAAACATTGTTTTTTCAACAAGTCAACCCAATCGAAAAGGAAATTATCTATATAAATCATTTCTCTAAGGTATATTCCCGGAATCTTTTGTAAAATATTATTTTCTCAAATTTGGTCTAACTAAATGTTTGGCAGCCTAATTAGTGGTCCAGTAACTTATAAGCCCACCCACCCGTCTTTTTTAAATGGGGATGACATCAAACTTCTTGCCGGCTTTGGAACTGCTAATCTATTTCTAGAACTTGCTTCATCACTCCGAATTGTTGGGGCACCGCCTCTTTCTACTCAAATGTTCGAGAAATATCACAAACAAAGATATACGTCCATTAGTTGAATCAAATAATCGATACCAAGTTTGCACTGCCATAGTTCTCACTTTTGAGCGCTGTAAAAAACGGTAAGGTTATTTCATTTATTTATTCACAAAGATTAAAGGATCGTTTTGAAGAAACCGTTTGACTGTCCTGCTTAGTAGGGTTTCGGTGGGTGGAAGTTTCTCTTCTCTATTGCTTCTGTCTTAGATTTACGTGTTTCAGGTGCGTGCTTTTAATTAGTTAGTTTCTTTGTTTTTTTCAGTTGCTAACTTGCTGAACTGTTTGTTGTTGGTCCACCAAAATTTTATCCTCAAACATATGCCTAGATCGTTTAAGCTCATAAACTACTGAAGCGAACTATGAAAATGAAAGCTAAAGCTTCAAAAAAAGATGATGCTCTTAATTGTTGTTGATCCATCAAATTTTTATCCTCAAACATATGTGTAGATCATTTAAGCTCGTAAGCTACTAAAGTTAATTATGAAAACGAAAAGTAAAGCTTCAAAAAAAGATGATGCTCTTGGTTTTGTAACTGACCCTTTGCCGCACCACTTGGGTGTCATTAGTTTAGAAGAACCAAATGATCAGAATTTATGGCGGTTATCGAGCAAGGATGCACGCACACAGAGTATAGTTAATGCTGGCCATGTAGTTGAGAGTTCTGCGTCCAAGAGAAAGGTTGTTTCGCCAGCCTTTTCGCCATTGCGTTTAGATGAAAAAAGACTCAAGAGGGGCGATGATGGGTGTGCCTCTTCTAATGATTGTGTTGTTACTCATAACTCAAGTGGCTCTCGTAGCGGTGTTCAATTTTGGTCGACGCAAGGTTGGACGACTGGAAGTTTTTCCCATGATCAGCGGCCTGTGGTTGATCAGGTGGTATCTCATGAGCCTGGAAGAGGTGGTCAGTTAGGAATTGTTGATGTATCAACATCAGTTGTTGCCCCAAATGAAGGGATAACCTTGGCAGGCAATTCAGCTGACCGTCGTTTAAAGAGAAAGGCAGGTTCTTTGCAGCGGCAACCATCTAACAACACCATAAACAAAGCAAGGAGAACTATTACAGACCATCCGTCGTTGCCGTTTGAAACGCAATTGGGTGAGACGGTTCCGGTGCAGAGGAATACCTACTTTAGAGGTTTGGATTCTGGGTTGTTATTTGATTTACGTTTTTGTTGTAAACTTACATAAACGTGCATTTATTTATTTCTTAGATAACTGATTGCTTTGTTGATGATTGCAGGCTCATCAAATATGCCCTTGATTTTAGATTTCGAATCAGGACATGCCCGACCTGCTGGCCATTCTTTTTCTTCTCCACGTGGTCATCAACGTTGTGCATCTCCTTTATTGCCATCCCGTATGACAACAGCTGCTAGTAAGCATTTATAGTATTTTTGAAGCACGATGATTTGCCTAAAAGAAGGGATATGATATTATTGGTATAACTTTTACGTGTACTTGACGCTTTTTACAGCTGCAAGTGTACAGTCGGATAGCGGCTCGCCGACCGCTGAAGCACCTAACAGTGTCCCTGAAAATGGTATGCATATGATGTTTTTCGTTCTCTCCGTCAAAGTTAATCCTTATAATACATTACTTATGTGTGTAATGTTACGCTTATAGATGTTGGGAATCAACGTTCTCGGCCTCAGTTTCACGAAACTCAACGACGAGGAGGTTCGTCTGGTAATTGTTGTCATAAACTTTATGGACTCTATTTGCCACAAAATTTTTTTGGGCCGTCTATGTAAACATCCTTTGCTTCGTTTGTATATAGGACCTCCAGCTGAATATAAAGCTTTTGGACGATGTAATCGTGTATGCCGGAACTGTCGTGCTATATTTTGGGATGAGGAAAAGCTTAGCACGTCAACAGGCTCTACTGGTCCGCTATATCACCGATGCTGTTTACAAGGAAGGGTTAAACTGTTTGTCCCACGCGAGTATCCTCCACTTATTCAACAGTTGTTTTCCGACAGTCATTTTCTCGAAAACATAAGGGCATATAACCAAATGTTCGCAATGACGTCTTTGGGTGCTACTATTGATGAATCTGTTAACACAGGAACAGGCCCTTATGTGTTCAAAATATCTGGTCAGATTTATCATCGTATAGGCCGTTTGTGTCCTGACCGTGATAAGCCGCCACGTTTTTTACAGCTTTATATATATGACACGGTTAACGAGGTGCAGCACCGCCTCGGTCATTTTACGTCGAACGGGCATCCTGTTCTCAGGCGTGAAATTGTAGAGCAACTCATACGATTCCTGGATCACAACAATGCACTGGTGCAACTATTCAGAATGGCAAGGGATAAGCTGTTACAAAATGACGTGCCCGAGTTCAAAGTCAGGCTATTCAATGTAGGTTCAAGATCCCAATATGAGTTACCAACAGCAGATGCTATTGGCGCAATAGTTTTTGACGATACTGCTGAAACGGAAAGTGATTTCGACATTATTCTGGAAACTCATTCGGGCGAACCTCAACGGATAAATAAACTCCATGCGTGTTACATGTCTGCACAGTTTCCATTGTTGTTCGTGTATGGTGAACAAGGTTACCACACTGATCTTAAGTTTCTTAATGTAGATGGTGTGTACACGCGAAGGGGAAAACGGTTGTCAATGAAAGCCTTCTACTTATACCAGTTGCATGACAGGTTAGGCTACTATAATCTTCTAAGTCGAGGTGGCAAGCTTTTCCAACAATACGTTGTGACGGCTTACTGTAGCATAGAACAAAGCAGGATGGATTACATAAGGACGCATCAGTCTGACATACGAGGTGATTACCTAGCGGGGCTTTATGATGCAATTACTAGAGGAGATACTGATGGATCAGACATAGGTTCAAGAATTATCTTACCGTCCTCATTCACCGGGGGTCCAAGGTATATGTACAGTCATTACTTGGACGCCCTAGCTATCTGCAGAAAGCATGGGAATCCTTCTTTTTTCATTACATTCACGTGCAACACCAAATGGCCTGAAATTGAAGACTACATGGAGGCATACCCTCGATTAGCAGCTGCTGATAGGCCTGATGTGGTGGACAGAGTGTTTGAGTGCAAAATTCATTCTCTTATTAAGTATATTCGAGATCGGCAGCCTTTTGGAGTATTGACTGCAGGTAAATTAGTTGTTTTTATTACTTCCATGTTTAACATTTAGTTGTTGCCTAGATATATGTGCAGTTAACTAGCAACATTTCCCTGCTCGCAACTTTTAATCTCTAATTAATAACGTCCTTTTCTTTTACAGTTTTGTATACGGTAGAGTTCCAGAAGCGCGGCCTCCCCCATTGCCATATATTGATCTGGATAAACCAGCGGCCTGAAACGCGACGGGATTCTGACATTGATAGGTATATCAGTGCTGAGCTTCCTGATCAGGTAATAGACCCGGAAGCGTTTAGGGTAGTTTCCGAATTTATGGTACATGGACCATGTGGAGAAGCCTTTCCAAATGCACCTTGCATGATCAATCGTTCAACGTGCAAGAAGTTTTTCCCGAAAGAATACTGTCACGCAACTTTTGTTGATAATGCGGGGTATGTACACTATCGAAGGCGGGATATTGCTATAAATGCAACACGACATAATGTCAAGCTAGACAACGCATATGTTGTCCCTTATAACCGTGAATTGTGTATGGCATTTTATGCACATATAAACGTTGAGTATTGCGGTTGGACTATGCTTATCAAGTATTTGTTCAAATACATTTCCAAGGGCACTGATAGAATAATGGCTAGAATAACCAGAGCTGTTGGGGAACAACCACATCCGCCTTCTGTAGCATCATCTTCAAATGGTCAGCCGTACGTCCAGGTTGATGAGATTCAGAATTTTGTTGATGCTCGGTATATAGGACCTCACGAAGCTTGCTGGCGTATATTTGGTTTTGACATTCATAACCGAGATCCGGCTGTTCAAATACTTGCTGTTCATTTAGAGAATATGCAAACTGTTACATTCAGACGACGCCATAGGCTGCAAGCTATTGTGGACAACCCCGGATCAACAAAAACAACTTTGACCGAATGGCTTGCATTCAACAAGTCGTTTGAAATGGGTCGCCATTTGACCTATCTCGAATTCCCTTCAGAGTTTGTATGGTCAAAGCGTGATAAAAGCTGGTCACCCCGGTGTAACCTTAATAGGCCAGCAATTGGAAGGCTTACGTATGTGCACCCTAGCGCTGGGGATCTTTTTTATCAGCGAATACTGTTGTGCCATCAAAGAGGTTGCACATCGTTCCCGAGCATTCGGACGGTTGATGGATACACGCATTCTACCAATAGGTCGGCATGCGAAGCAATGGGGCTCTTACAGGATGATCAGGAATGGATTACGGCTATGCAGGAGGCTGCTGCAACTGCAACCGCATCGCAACTGAGAGCACTGTTTTCAGAAATTTTGGTGTTCACGGATATCTGCAGCCCGTTGAAACTGTGGGAAATGTTCTGGAAGCATATGTCTGACGACATACCCTTAATTTTATCACAGTCGTTGGGCATTCGTTTGCTATGTGTAAATGAACCGGAACTCCGTGGAGGCGTGGTGTATGAGTTGCAAGTGTTATTGGCATTGCACAGTAAGTACTTAAAAGATTTTGGGCTCCCATCGCCACCTGAGGGGTTGCTAAATATGTTCCGAAATAGAGCAGTTATGGAAGAAAGGAATTACAACAGGGAAGAATTAGCAGCTGAAAGTCGTTCTCTAATTCCACAATTAAATGTAGAACAAAAGGATGTTTTTGATACAATTATGCGCGCTGTTACTCAACAAAAACAAGAACTTCTGTTTGTTTACGGACATGGAGGTACAGGAAAAACGTTTCTTTGGAAGACTGTCATTGCTACTCTTCGCTCCCAGGGAAAGATAGTCCTAGCAGTGGCTTCATCCGGCATAGCTTCATTGTTGCTACCATCAGGCAGGACAGCGCACTCAAGGTTTAAAATACCGCTGCAACTAGCCGATGAATCTGTATGTTCTGTCAAAAAAGGTACGCAGTTAGGTGAATTACTGAAACAAACGGACTTGGTGATTTGGGACGAAGCTCCAATGAGTGAACGGCGATGCTTTGAAGCTTTGGACAGAACTTTTAGGGATATATTAGACGAACCACGTTTGGTTTTCGGTGGTAAGCCCGTAGCACTTGGTGGCGATTTCAGGCAAACGTTACCAGTTAAGAAGAAAGCCACAAGAGATCAAATTATTGCTGTGTCGATTGCAGAATCGTATCTTTGGCGCCACTTCAAAATATTTTTTTTAGAAGAAAACATGAGGTTGCGAAGACCTTCGATGACGATGGCTGAACAACAAGAGATTGCGCTTTTCTCAGAATGGCTTCTCAACATTGGAGACGCAAATATAGGTTCACAAGACGTTGATGACCCACAAAATACGTCGTGGGTGCGGATACCTGACAAGCATTGCTTTCCACCAACGGCCGATGGAATACTTCAGCTGATAGAATTTATCTATGATAACTCTTCACTACAACAACCAACTGCATCAAGTTTTCAGGAGAAAGCGATTGTCTGTCCCAAAAACGAAACAGCAGATCTTATAAATGCACAAATACTAGACAAAGTCAGTGGGCCTTCACAGTTCTATCTTAGCGTAGATGAAGCAGTGCCGGTAGGAAATGACGGAGGTGCCTCAGAATTACTATACCCAATTGAATACCTTAATTCAATGAAGTTTCCAGGTATTCCTCCGCATCGACTTGAAATGAAGATTGGCAGCCCAGTGATGCTGTTAAGAAATCTTAACCTGACTGGCGGCCTTTGTAATGGAACCCGCATGATCATTAGCCAACTGTTATCGAAAGTTATTGAAGCAAAAATAATAAGCGGCGTAAGAATAGGCCAGAAAGTTTTTCTCCCAAGAATAATCCTATCAGTGAAAGAAGAGAACATGCCATTTACTTTTAAGCGTAAACAATTTCCTATTAAATTATGTTATGCAATGACGATAAATAAGAGCCAAGGACAGTCGCTGAAGAAAATTGGAGTCTACCTACCTGAACCAATCTTTGGACACGGACAGCTATATGTTGCTCTTTCTAGAGCAACATCACCCGATGGGTTAAAAATGGTCGTGGCACATCAGGAAGGCCAACCTCCGAATACTACAAAAAATATAGTGTATAAAGATTTCTTAAGAAAATTGCGACGAGGTCAGTTCTTACTTATTTTGATTATGTGTCATCACAAGTGGTCAGTCTCTAGAGTTTGTAACCACCTACTACAACTTTTAATACACATAGGTTTCTATAACATTTAGTCACTTAACGTGATACAATAGGGTAGTGGTCAGTTATTATTTATCCTGACACCGTATGCATATAATGGATGAACTGTTATATAGAATACATTTTGTTGCTTGCATATACATAGGCCTTGCCCTTTAGCAGCGCCTTATTTCAGGAAACTATACATGTATCTGAATTATGTTATATACAGTTGTTCGAAAAACATTATATATTATCTTTCATTACCTTAACCAGAATTTCCATGTAAAAACTATTATGCAGAATAATGACTGACCAACAACAAATGGAAGCGCTTCTAAAGAATGTAACGGAACCAGTGATAGCAGGACTATTCAAAATTCCTGAAAAAGAAACTGACGAGCTAGCTTAAGGCAAGGAAAGACGAAAACAAACCTCATCAATACTGATATATCTACCAACGTAAAAGTGTCATGGCGGTAACCCGACACAAATTTTCAACAACTTTTCCAGCCACCAACCATACCAAAAACCATCAGTTCATTTTTTGTACTAAAGGTATGTAAAAGTTTAAACGCAAAGTTGTAATGTAATAGCTGTAGAAAGCATATATATACACCTGAAAAGGTTAATGTGCCTGAAAAATGTTACGGCACACATTTTGGACAAGTTTTTCAACGACTCTGCAATAAAATCATGTTCTGCTTATATGATTACCGTTTTTTTCGAATTAGGATTGTATTCCTAGAAATTTCTGGTGTATGCAACAACGCATCACGAAAATTGCCATTACCCCGCCGCAACGCGGCGGGGGCATCCACCTCGTTTAAGTAAATGCATACAGTGACTTGAAAATAACATATGATTCATTATTTTTTATTTTTTTGGTAAAGGGAGTTACCCGGTAAATATATTAACCAAAAAACTAATGTTAAATACAAATGGAATGTGGCTGAACAAAGAGGATACAAAGACAACCACATTAATTTGCAATACACTTGTTGGTATTAATGTTGAATTAACTATAATCCAGCTTTTCTTGGTCTGCGCTCTTAAACGTTCAGGTGCTGGCTGATCCTCACTATTGGTGTGTGGTTTGAAACTGAACTAGCTGATCGAATGCCAACTCTCAGAAGGAGAACTACAAAGTAACAATACAAAGTTAATACATACTAATAAACCTACACCAAAAGATAATGTGTTACTTTTGTCCCACTGATATCATGTTAGCACTTGTGGTTCAACTAATCCACATACCTTTGTTGCATTAATGTCGAAGGATTTAAGAATTGAACTTTCATTTGGAGAAGCTGATGATTCTGCAGGAGATAGGCTAGGTGGTGGTGGCACATTAGAAACCTAATAAGAAGGCGTAGATTATGTTATAAGTCGTATGGTTATATTGGAGACCTCTATATGTGAACTATACTTATAACAAACTATTCATGTAATCAACAAAGTCCAAGGACAAAATCCTTAATATCTTGAAAACCACATAGACCATCTTACTCTAGAAATCATATTACTTTTTTTTTTCTAACGGTACCAAATCCGACCCAGAGTTAAAATCATTACCGCTAAACATGAACGATTATAACAAATGTACACAAAAAAACAGCTTACTTGCAATTGTAGTGAACTTTCAAGTACTTTCACTACCGTGGTCATTAATGGACGTTGTTCCCGTCCTCTCTTCAAGCACTGATAAGCGATTGTTGTAAACGCCTTCAAAGAATGAGGATTTATTTCATCCTTAATATTACCATAAACGATTTCATCTATGGTGTTTTGTTTGTAGCATTTACGGACCAATTCGGTCAAAGGTTGGCGCTCATCTCGGTTGTTGCCAATACACAACCTCCCACACAACAGTTCAAATAGCACTACCCCGAAGGAGTAGACATCTGACTCTTTAGTTAGCAAACCTGATTCTACATATAATGGATCACAATACCCAATTGTCCCTACACCATTGGAGACAAGAAAAGTGTATGGCTGGTTTGCGGGACCAAACTTTGATAGACCAAAATCGGCGATCCTTGCATTCCAGTTTTCATCTAATAAAATATTGGAACTTTTAATATCACGATGCAAGACTCTTTGTTGGCTCTGACCAGGATTATGAAGATAAGCAAGCCCTCGAGCCGCCCCAATGCATATCTCAAGGCGTTTTACCCACGTGAGATGTTTGTCATTAAGATATAAGTCGAGGCTTCTTTTTGATGCATATTCATAAACGAGAATCATCTCACCACATTCGTCGCAAAACCCTAAGAGAGAGACAATGTTGTCATGCTGGTAGAGAGAAAGCATAATGATCTCTTTCCAAAACTCAGGATTTCCTTGGCCAAATGCACGATCCAGACGCTTTATAGCAACAATTGACCGGCCCTTCGAATGAACGAGTTCCCCCTTGTAAACTTTCCCAAATCCTCCTTTTCCGATGCAATGGGCTTCATCAAACTTGTTGGTTGCTGATTTTATAGCTTCTAATTTTATTTTGAGGTGTTGGAACTGTCATTTGATCAATATCATTCTAATTATCGATCAAAGATGGAAAACAAAAACCATGACTTCCAGAAACACTAAAGTTGAAGAGCTTGACAATAGATTGCAATGTATTTGAATATATATACTCCATAGAAGCTCTTAATCAAATCTAAAATAAGAACAAACACGACTAGGTAGCCTGTTGTTAATAAACATATACTATATAATACTCCGTAGTAAACTACCAGTAGTAATAAATATGGTTTCATTCAGTATGCTTTATGACAGAACTAACAAAAAATTTAAGATTAAAAAATATAAGCCAAATTCAAATAAGTTCGTAAACCTACAATTAAGATTAATCATACACCCCTCAAAATGTAAAAACCCGGTTTGAAAATGTTTGCTCCAAACACTACCCATGATGTTTGTGTTGTTATTCTTATTGTTCCTCTTTTTAGTTGCCAACAATTTTATCACAATGGCCTAAATTTTAAGAGAATTTAGTTACCTTCTTCTCTATGGATGATGATGATGATGTACCTTCAACTATTGAGTTGTTATCCTGTAACATCAATTGCAATAAATACACTAATTAGTACTAGTAAATTGTAACTAATAGATAAATACAGAGTATATACGGTACATATTATATGAAGAGAAAAAAAGGCCTTACATAATTTTGTGGTTTCAATTGAAGTTCCAAAGCTTTCTCGAGCCTTGGGACAATGTCATCTATATCGGGGCGTCGCGATCGTTCATTGTCCAAACACTCATACACTATATCCGCGAACATGTTGAATGAATGCAAGTCCATTTGTTTCAATAGTTTTTGATCAATTATACTAATAAGTTTTTTCTCTCTATAAAGGGTAATGGCTAGCGGAACCAACTGATTATAATTTTCGTTGTCAAGTATTGATAACCTGCCACACAGTAGTTCAAGCAACACTATCCCAAAGGAGTAGATATCTGATTTGTGGTTCACAATATTAGTCTCAATATATGTTGGGTCTGCATACCCTATCACACCCCAAGATTTATTAGTATGAAATGAATGGTGCCTTTGAGAAGCTTTAATCTTCATGGAACGTTCAAAATCACATAACTTGGGTTCCCAGTCATCATTTAATAGAACTCTGCCACTGCTAATGTGCCGGTGTATTACGCTAAAGTCGCGTAGCTGATCATAATGAATATAACTCAACGCATTCGCAAGACCCACAGATATCTCCAATCTTCGCACCCATGTCAACCGCATCGAGTCACTTAGATAGTTGTTGAGACTTGCCCCGATCTCATACTTGGTAATGATGATCTTCTCATCATTCTCATCACAAAACCCAACTAATGAAACAAGATTCTTATGCTTGAGAGTAGAAAGCATTGAAATCTCCATCCAAAACCTCTGTTCTCGATCCCGAACGTCTTTATTTAACCTCTCAGCACGGATATCAATCAACTCACCCGACCACAAAAGCTGACCCTTGTAACGGTTTCCAATTCCACCTCTGCCGATGATACTTTTTTCATCAAAGTTGGTGGTGACGGAAAGTATGTTTTCAAGGGGGATTTTTAAGTGAGCAAAGTCATCGGGTGAAAACATCATGTCTGTGTATTCATGAGAAGTCATGACTAAAAAAAAGGGCGTTTAATTTGGGTTAATTATAAAATGATGTGAATTGAAGCCTTGAAGAACAAAATACAGAGAGAGAAGAAGTGAGGTTACTTGCTTGTGGTGATCATAATCATATTAAAAGGAGTGGCTGTTTTTGACTTTTTGAATACCTTAACGACTAAGATGTGGGTGTGCCTTTTGCTTTTTTTGCATTATTGTACTAAACGAGTATCACATGTGTTGCTTTTTGCATTATTGCCTATAATAACATTTTTTAGTGGGATCACCTTTAGAAAAAAGAAAAAGCATAGTGGCGATCAATATAATTCAATCTGTTGTGAACAACTAAATTGAGGGAATGAATATATTCTTTTAATTGATAATAATGTTTAATGAATACAACGTGTATATATAAGATAATATTAGGGTAAAAACCCTAATAGCTAATTGGGTCATGGGCCTCTTATTAGTTATATGGACATCCACAAAATAATGATCCATAACACTCCCTCTTGGATGTCCATATTATTAATACACTTAGAAATTGCTGACTCATTAAAAACCTTGTCAGGAAAACCCAGTGGGACAAAACCATGACTAAGGGAAAAAGAGTACAGCGTGTATTATCTCCCTCTGATGACTATATCATTTGAGCTCTTTGAGTCAACACATCCCAATGTTGTAACTTAGTTTCCTAAATGTTGAGGTAGGAAGTGTCTTGGTAGATAGATCCGCCAAATTGTCGCATGAATGAACTTGTTGAACAATAATATCACCATTCTTCTGTAAGTCATGAGTGAAGAAGAATTTTGGTAAAATATGTTTCGTCCTATCGCCCTTGATATAACCTTCTTTAAGTTGAGCAATACATGCTGCATTATCTTCATTCAAAATTGTTGGTGCCTCATTCTCTAAAGAATTACCACATGATCTACGTATGTGTTGTATCACACTTCTTAGCCACACACATTCTCGACTTGCTTCATGTATCGCTAGAATTTCCGCATGGTTGGATGAAGTTGCTGAGATTGTTAGCTTAACTGAACGCCATGAAATTGTAGTTCCTCCATTTGTAAATACATATCCAGTTTGAGATCGACCATTGCGAGGGTTAAACATATATCTCGCATCTGCAAAACCAACTACACTTGTATTTGATGGGTTATTGAAATATAAACCCATATCCTTTGTGCCTTGAAAATACCAAAATATTTGTTTTACTCCATTTGAGGATTATGCCTCGTTAAAACCTTACTAGATAAAACCCAGTGGGACAAAATTCTAGTGAAGGAAAAAGAGTACATAACTCCTCTATACACTCGGGGATGTTGCCTCATTAAAAACCTTGCCGGAAAACCCTGTGGGGACAAAACCATGGTCAAGGGAAAAAGAGTGCAACGCGTATCTTCTCGCCCCCTGATGATCACATCACTTAAGCTCATTGAATCAGTGAAATGCACTTTAATGTGTCTTGATAGAATCGCATGAATAAATATTCTCTACTTGTTGTTTGCATATCCAATTTAAGGATTAAGATACATCATACATCTCATTTAAGTACATCCTTGTACTTCACATATACACATTTTAGTATGGCACATGTAAATCGATATTGTGATCATCATCTTTATAAGTCAAGGGGGTCTTTTCAACATCTTGTGACCTCATAAACATGAGTGTCGTTTATCCATATAAAGATAGTTAGAATCTTTCTTTAGTTGATGCACACATATTTCATCCTTGTGATGTTCAATTCGTAAGCTAAGATAAAATGTGTCTTTCGTTTCAAATTCAATTTTTATACATTAACTTGCCTTTATATTCATAAAATCAAATTGTATGAAACTTAACCAATATTCAAATCAATATCTCTTTATAAAGTTTCATAGGCACACATAACTCTTTATTTGGCAAAATACAATACACTAATGAGATTGTAAAACATATGCCAAAAACATGATTAATTCAATACAATCAAGTAGTGTTCTCGAGAACTTTTCTTATATGCTTTAACATAAAAATCACTAGCATGCTCCATGCATTTTATATGCTATAAAGAAATCTCAAAATCACATGAGCTCCAT
Organism: Artemisia annua; assembly: GCA_014162995.1. Lineage (NCBI taxonomy): Eukaryota > Viridiplantae > Streptophyta > Magnoliopsida > Asterales > Asteraceae > Artemisia > Artemisia annua. Next base: position 147,839 of record LBNU01021407.1, on the reverse strand, counting down.
TCATTAACTTTTAGACGCATATCAATTACTATTATATTGCCAGACTTAAATACATTATTGGATCCACCACATGAGAACATGTCTCCTTATGATCATTTTCATGTCTTTACGAATATATTGTGTGCCATTAGTCATGCATTAAATACAAAAGTTTCAATACTTTAATTTCGCTTCCTCATAAAAACGACAAGCCACCATCCGCCACAACAAACTCATCACTCAACTCATCAACAAAAAGCTTAGTTTTTCTACCACCCTTGACCTCAAAAACAACACCCTTATCATTTTCTTGAACATTAGCATAGGCTTTGTAACAGTGTTGGAACACTAAGGTTAGTAGTACACATAGTAAAAAGCCTTTTATGTGGTTTCCATTGTTACCATCATCATTGTTGTTGTTGTGGTTGAACCATCTGTCCCACCAGTTGTTTGGACCTGACCCACCATTGCCACCGGAGCTGCCACCGCCGGAGATGCCACCACCGGTGCCGGAGAAGGTGATGGTGGTGGAGAATGAAAAAGGGGGAAGTGGGGTCCACTGGTGGCGGAGAGTGGAGAAGGTGGTGTGATGGTGGTTGTTGGTGGTGGTGGCGGAGGTTGAAATGTTTGGAGTTAAACAAGTCAAGAAAGGGTGGGAGATACTAAGCGGTGAAATAGAAAAAGTTAAAAGTGAAATAGAAAAAGTTATGTTGAAAGGAAAATGACTGAAAAAATAATATTTTGAAGTAAAAAAGTTTCTTTATAAAATTGGGATAAAAATATTTACTTTTTATTTTTTTTACTATGAAACTTGAGAATCGTTGTAATGGTCATCTTCCCTTCACCTTCAACTCACCGCCAAATCAGCTTTTCATCACGCCACCTAACTCACCACCTAAGTGGTAACAAACTAACCAAACACATAAAAATACCTCAATTTATACAACATATCTCATAATATACCTACAGTCCTACACACTAGAAGAGAGCATCAGGTCAAAACCAGCCCGAAACGAAAAAACCGACCCGACCCGAAAACCAAAAAAAGAAAAAACTCAAAAAACCGAGAAATAGATATCAAAACCGAAATTGAAAACGAATAACTGGGTTCGGGTCGGTTTTCGGGTTTCGAACCGACAAAAACCGAATCGAACTGAAACCGAACCGAAACCAACAAAAAACGAAATAAATATACAAAACCGAAAACGAACCGAAAAAAGTCGGTTCGTTTCGGTCAGTTTGTAGGTTCGAGTAGTTTTGGGGTGAATTTGCTCAGCCCAACTACACACACTCACAAACCATAATAATAATAATAATAATAATAATAATAATAATAATAATAATAATAATAATAATAATAATAATAATAATAATAATAATAATAATAATAATAATAATAAATGCTCTTTTCCTTGATTTATTTAGGTGGTCTAACACTAGAAAAAAAAAAAAAAAAAAAAAAAAAAAAAAAAAAAAAAAAAAACTAATTTTGGCGTGTGAAGCTAAAGGAGGTGTCATTGGGGTTGGCATCCCGTGATTTGTGGTTCATTCATCTCACCTTATGGGTGGCCATAACACATGGTCTTAAGCCCGAAAACGGAAACACAAATACTGGTTAAACTGAGTATCTGAGAGCAAAAAATATATGTCTAGGTAGCTTTATGAATGATTCTTCTCGTTTACCTTTTACTTTTTTATAGTTAATTTTACAAAAATATAACTTGCAACTATTTAATACAACATAATTGGTTATGGGTTATTAGCACGTATTGTTCTAATTGACATGGCGAGCTTGTTTAAGATTTGAAAAGAAAATGTTAAAAATGTAACGGTTTGGTCAATGAACCCGTGTATATGACATGCTTAGATAAAAGGGTTACACGTGTTATATCCCACGTTCAAACTCAAATTTTTTGGTTGACGATTCTGATTCGCTGAAAAAACACAAGCCAACTACAACTTCAACCACATGTTACATCATAGCAAGGCTAAAATTTTGACAATTAGTCTATGGACCTAAACCTCATATCGATTTCAAAAGAGTATTGGTTGTACTTGGTCCATGAATCAAGTCTAAATTTTGGTTGTGCTATTGCATGAAGAGAGGAGGATTGTGGTAGTGTGGTTGTCGGAGTGGTTGGATTTGCTAGCTGCTTGTCTATGTCGATCTATTGTTTATGAGTATAATTTGGGTTCGACATAAAGGGAAACATGGTCCGCACGTTAAAGTTAACGGATGAATATTAACTTTTACTATAACAAGGACCACTTTTGTGCATTTTTGACCAAGTCAAGTATTAACAATGTAATTTCTAAACCACCAAAATGGAATAATGGTTAGGCACCAAATATCTCATAACAAAGAGGATACAAAGACAGCCACATTAATTTGCAATACACTTGTTGGTATTAATGTTGAATTAACTATGATCCAGCTTTTCTTGGTCTGCGCTCTTAAACATTCAGGTGCTGGCTGATCCTCACTTTTGGTGTGTGGTTTGAAACTGAACTAGCTGATCGAATGCCAACTCTCAGAAGGAGAACTACAAAGTAACAATACAAAGTTAATACATACTAATAAACCTACACCAAAAGATAATGTGTTACTTTTGTCCCACTGATATCATGTTAGCACTTGTGGTTCAACTAATCCACATACCTTTGTTGCATTAATGTCGAAGGATTAAAGAATTGAACTTTCATTTGGAGAAGCTGATGATTCTGCAGGAGATAGGCTAGGTGGTGGTGGCACATTAGAAACCTAATAAGAAGGCGTAGATTATGTTATAAGTCGTATGGTTATATTGGAGACCTCTATAAGTGAACTATACTTATAACAAACTATTCATGTAATCAACAAAGTCCAAGGACAAAATCCTTAATATCTTGAAAACCACATAGACCATCTTACTCTAGAAATCATATTACTTTTTTTTTTCTAACGGTACCAAATCCGACCCAGAGTTAAAATCATTACCGCTAAACATGAACGATTATAACAAATGTACACAAAAAAACAGCTTACTTGCAATTGTAGTGAACTTTCAAGTACTTTCACTACCGTGGTCATTAATGGACGTTGTTCCCGTCCTCTCTTCAAGCACTGATAAGCGATTGTTGTAAACGCCTTCAAAGAATGAGGATTTATTTCATCCTTAATATTACCATAAACGATTTCATCTATGGTGTTTTGTTTGTAGCATTTACGGACCAATTCGGTCAAAGGTTGGCGCTCATCTCGGTTGTTGCCAATACACAACCTCCCACACAACAGTTCAAATAGCACTACCCCGAAGGAGTAGACATCTGACTCTTTAGTTAGCAAACCTGATTCTACATATAATGGATCACAATACCCAATTGTCCCTACACCATTGGAGACAAGAAAAGTGTATGGCTGGTTTGCGGGACCAAACTTTGATAGACCAAAATCGGCGATCCTTGCATTCCAGTTTTCATCCAATAAAATATTGGAACTTTTAATATCACGATGCAAGACTCTTTGTTGGCTCTGACCAGGATTATGAAGATAAGCAAGCCCTCGAGCCGCCCCAATGCATATCTCAAGGCGTTTTACCCACGTGAGATGTTTGTCATTAAGATATAAGTCGAGGCTTCTTTTTGATGCATATTCATAAACGAGAATCATCTCACCACATTCGTCGCAAAACCCTAAGAGAGAGACAATGTTGTCATGCTGGTAGAGAGAAAGCATAATGATCTCTTTCCAAAACTCAGGATTTCCTTGGCCAAATGCACGATCCAGACGCTTTATAGCAACAATTGACCGGCCCTTCGAATGGACGAGTTCCCCCTTGTAAACTTTCCCAAATCCTCCTTTTCCGATGCAATGGGCTTCATCAAACTTGTTGGTTGCTGATTTTATAGCTTCTAATTTTATTTTGAGGTGTTGGAACTGTCATTTGATCAATATCATTCTAATTATCGATCAAAGATGGAAAACAAAAACCATGACTTCCAGAAACACTAAAGTTGAAGAGCTTGACAATAGATTGCAATGTATTTGAATATATATACTCCATAGAAGCTCTTAATCAAATCTAAAATAAGAACAAACACGACTAGGTAGCCTGTTGTTAATAAACATATACTATATAATACTCCGTAGTAAACTACCAGTAGTAATAAATATGGTTTCATTCAGTATGCTTTATGACAGAACTAACAAAAAATTTAAGATTAAAAAATATAAGCCAAATTCAAATAAGTTCGTAAACCTACAAATAAGATTAATCAAACACCCCTCAAAATGTAAAAACCCGGTTTGAAAATGTTTTCTCCAAACTCTACCCATGATGTTTGTGTTGTTATTCTTATTGTTCCTCTTTTTAGTTGCCAACAATTTTATCACAATGGCCTAAATTTAAGAGAATTTAGTTACCTTCTTCTCTATGGATGATGATGATGATGTACCTTCAACTATTGAGTTGTTATCCTGTAACATCAATTGCAATAAATACACTAATTAGTACTAGTAAATTGTAACTAATAGATAAATACAGAGTATATACGGTACATATTATCCAAAGCTTTCTCGAGCCTTGGGACAATGTCATCTATATTTGGGCGTTTCGATCGGTCATTGTCCAAACACTCAAACGCTATGTCCGCGAACATGTTCAATGAATGCAAGTCCATTTGTTTCAATAGTTCCCGATCAATTATACTAATCAGTTTTTTCTCTCTATAAAGGGTAATGGCTAGCGGAACCAACTGATTATAATTTTTGTTGTCAATTATTGATAACCTGCCACACAGTAGTTCAAGCAACACTATCCCAAACGAGTACATATCGGACTTGTGGTTCACACTTTTAGTCTCAATATATGTTGGGTCTGCATACCCAATCACATACGTAGCTCTATTATTAGTATGAAATGAATGGTGCCTTTGAGAAGCTTTAATCTTCATGGAACGGTCAAAAGCATATAACTTGGGTTCCCAGTTATCGTTTAATAGAACTGCGTTACTCGTGATTTTCCGGTGTATTACGCTAAAGTTGCGTAGCTGATCATAATGAATGTAACTCAACGCATTCGCAAGGCCGACAGACATCTCCAATCGTCGCACCCATGTCAACCGCGTCGAGTCACTTAGATGGTAGTTGAGACTTCCTTTGATCTCACGCCTGGTAATGGTGATCTTCTCATGATTCTCATCACAAAACCCAACTAATGAAACAAGATTTTTATGCTTGAGACTTGAAAGCATTGAAATCTCCNTACTCCATAGAAGCTCTTAATCAAATCTAAAATAAGAACAAACACGACTAGGTAGCCTGTTGTTAATAAACATATACTATATAATACTCCGTAGTAAACTACCAGTAGTAATAAATATGGTTTCATTCAGTATGCTTTATGACAGAACTAACAAAAAATTTAAGATTAAAAAATATAAGCCAAATTCAAATAAGTTCGTAAACCTACAAATAAGATTAATCAAACACCCCTCAAAATGTAAAAACCCGGTTTGAAAATGTTTTCTCCAAACTCTACCCATGATGTTTGTGTTGTTATTCTTATTGTTCCTCTTTTTAGTTGCCAACAATTTTATCACAATGGCCTAAATTTAAGAGAATTTAGTTACCTTCTTCTCTATGGATGATGATGATGATGTACCTTCAACTATTGAGTTGTTATCCTGTAACATCAATTGCAATAAATACACTAATTAGTACTAGTAAATTGTAACTAATAGATAAATACAGAGTATATACGGTACATATTATCCAAAGCTTTCTCGAGCCTTGGGACAATGTCATCTATATTTGGGCGTTTCGATCGGTCATTGTCCAAACACTCAAACGCTATGTCCGCGAACATGTTCAATGAATGCAAGTCCATTTGTTTCAATAGTTCCCGATCAATTATACTAATCAGTTTTTTCTCTCTATAAAGGGTAATGGCTAGTGGAACCAACTGATTATAATTTTTGTTGTCAAGTATTGATTTCCTGCCACACAGTAGTTCAAGCAACACTACCCCAAACGAGTAGATATCTGATTTGTGGTTCACAATATTAGTCTCAATATATGTTGGGTCTCCATACCCAAACACGTACTCAAGTTTACTAGTATGAAATGAATGGTGCCTTTGAGAAGCTTTAATCTTCATGGAAAGGTCAAAAGCAGATAACTTGGGTTCCCAGTTATCGTTTAATAGAACTGCGGCACTCGAGATAAGCCGGTGTATTACGCTAAAGTCGCGTAGCTCATCATAATGAATGCAACTCAACGCATTCGCAAGACCGACAGATATCTCCAATCTTCGCACCCATGTCAACATCAACGGGTCACTTAGATAGTGATGAAGACTTCCCCCGATCTCATACCTGGTAATGATGATCTTCTCATCATTCTCATCACAAAACCCAACTAATGAAACAAGATTCTTATGCTTGAGAGTAGAAAGCATTGAAATCTCCATCCAAAACATCTGTTCTCGATCCTGCAAGTCTTTATTTAACCTCTGAGCACGGATATGTATCAACTCACCCGACCACAAAAGCTGCCCCTTGTAAAGGTTTCCAAATCCACCTGTGCCGATGACATTTTCTTCAGCAAAGTTGTTGGTGGCGGAAAGTATATCTTCAAGGGGGGTTTTAAGGTGAGCAAAGTCATCGGGTGAAAACATCATGTCTTCTTTGTATTCATGAGAAGTCATGACTAAAAAGGGCGTTTAATTTGGGTTAATTATAAAATGATGTGAATTGAAGCCTTGAAGAACAAATACAGAGAGAAAAGAAGTGAGGTTACTTGCTGGTGGTGATCATAATCATATTAAAAGGAGTGGTTGTTTTTGACTTTTTGAATACCTTAACGACTAAGATGTGGGTGTGCCTTTTGCTTTTTTTGCATTATTGTACTAAACGAGTATCACATGTGTTGCTTTTTGCATTATTGCCTATAATAACATTTTTTAGTGGGATCATCTTTAGAAAAAAGAAAAAGCATAGTGGCGATCAATATAATTCAATCAACTTTCCTCTTTGTTGAAATACACTAATATTATACATTTTTCATGTTCTATTTGCTTTTTTAACAAACGTGGGCACTTTCTAACAAACGCGTTTTGTATATTCTATTCTATAACAAACACGTGGCCCTTTCTAAAAAAATATTGAAACTTTTATAAATTACTAAAACATTTTATGTTCTAAGGAACACCTTTAAAGTCTCAAAACACAAAATTACTTGATTGAAGCATTTCATCGAACACTTTATGGGTGTAGTCTTAAGCATTTGATTTGTTTAAAAAGTTATAAGTAAAAACTTAGGAAAACAAAAAAGATAAAGAGTTGATGTTAGTTTAAGGTTTGTTGATCAAGAATTGCTATAGTAATTTCGTTTTGACTTAGAATGATTGAAATACTAACGTTTTTTTTTATAAATCAATGAACTTCGAATTCATAAAAAAAATGTTGTATTTTGTAGCGATTGACGAATATATGTCGGAATTAAACATAATGGAAACCTGTTATTGTGATTTTTGAATGATTTAAAACTAAATTTAGGGTAGAGATGTTCATTAGTTATGAAAGAGATGAAAAAGAAGAAAAAACTGTGAAAGTGGAGGGAAATATGAGACACATGTTAGGCTTGATTTTTTTTTCCCCTCGCTTTGCATAGTATCACAACTTCTTATGATGATTTCATTGATTTGAATTATCTTGAGCTCCAAATCTTTTGTATTATTTTTTTT
>LBNU01021407.1:116329-140032 GCA_014162995.1 Artemisia annua | reverse complement strand
AAAAAAAAAAAAAAAAAAAAAAAATCAACGGTACCCAATCCACTCTTCCACGAGGTATGGAGGAGGTGAGATGTAGACAGTCTTACCCCTACCCGAATGCATAGAGGCTGCTTATAGAGGACCCTTCGGCCATTTTTGCACCAAATGTTACATTACTCGCATCTCTGCAGAAATACATTACAAAGTTTACATACATATAAAGGATCATCAACATTTAATCAACAATACTCGATTGACATGAACAATATTCAACCATATGTGATCGATTAATATTATCATAGATGGAATAAGTCCTTCACATATGACTAAATATCAACTAAAGAATATGTCAATTAACATTAGCATTATATGTAATCTCTCAGACCAACAACAAAGTCAATGAGCCACAACTAGAAATGTCGATACTCATATGAATGAGTCAATTGTTGGGCATTTTAACTATTATTAGCCAAACGCGAAAGATTGTAGAATTGAAAAGAAGCATCCAAATAAACAACAACCATTCTAAGGTTAGCATGTACAATTCTTGATCAGCTTGTAATCCAACTTATCATTCCAAAATCCACTATTCCTGTAATCCGCATTCATTCCAAATTCTCTAAACCTAACTTTTGCATACGTTATCGAGAAATTTTTATCAGTAGTCGGGTCGAATTCTATGAGGTTTAGGCCTAGCTATAAGACTGTCGGTTACCCAACCTGCGAGCTCCCCGTCACGTTTAGCATGATTAAATTCCCTTTCTACATATTCCAATGATATTTGCAGCATTCCCCCAGGCCCACAATTGTCAGATATGCCTATTGAATTTAGCCCAACGTTTTTCTCCAACCAGTAGAGGTAATTCACATGGAACATCGACTTGAGCATGTCTTGTGGTGTACATACATCTTTCAATATCACCTGTTCAATTTATTTATTTTTTAAATTATTATTCAAAGATGAAGGCTCACAGTAGTAAAAAAGAAATTGTACATACTTTCACCAAAAACACGTTTAAGTCCATAAAGACTTTTGGTGGTAGATCCAAGTTTTACATAATTGACCACAAAAGTTTAAGGACTAAAACCACATTTTTTGTATAAGTATATAGGTTTCTTTTCATGACAACCCGAAAATGAGATAACAAGTAAAGATGATGAAAAAGTAGGATTTGCTTACACAAACTTTGCCATTATGCGGAGTTAGGATGTAGCCTTGGTTTTTGTACAAGTCAAGTAAAGCATGTGCATCCGTTTTGGTTTTGACAATGTCAGAGAGCTTTGACCCGAGCTCTAGACGTTGTTCGATGGTAGCAGCGGCTTCTTTAGCTTCGGGTGAAAGTACTCTATTCTCTGCCTGGAGGGACAAAAAGAATGATGTAATTCAGTAGAATTGACACAAATGGGTAGGTTCAGTAAACAGGTCAGACAGGTTTGGTTGTAGCGGGTCAATATAGTAAGAGTCAAAATGGTTGAGATCAGGTTTGTAAGCAAATTATACTCTTTTAAAGCTATATATTTTGTAGATAGAAAGAAAAACGGTCTATATCCAATGACTTACTTTGCTTGCTGGCTTTAGACTAAGGAGGGGTAGAGCAGGGAAAAAGGGCTCTTCATCGTTGACCTCTTTAACTGAAGGAACAAGACCACTTAGCAGATATTCACCAAAAACCAAGCCTGCATATTGGGCATAGAATACTAGTTCAGTATCACAAAATATCATAATTGTGTAATTTTCTTCAAAATAGTAACAGACATAACTCTAAAAAGTGCCAAGTTTTATAAATCAATACTTCATTCTACTGTGTGTTACATGTAAAGGAACTTCGATTATATTAAGAAAGGAAGTGAAAAAGTACTTGCTCGATAAGGATTTAAAGTCCTTAGTTGAATGGATTGATAAGATTTAAGATTGCAGAACATGTGGATCCAAGTCACTGCACCAAACGAAGCAAGAGCCAAAGGTGTTGAAGCTTGTATGCAATTAGCTAATGCTATCCCGAGCAGTATACCAACAGATTTGCTCACCATTCCCTGAGCTTCTCCCTTTGCTATTACCTGCCATTATAAAACTTCAGTTAATCATCACACAGAACAGCCATAACCATATGGAGAAGCATAAACAATTATACTTCTATTTTTCACTTTTTTTATTTATGGCATCTGAAAACAAGCATAACGAATAGGGAAATACCTCAGCAAAGTTCCTTTGAGCAGCGAAACCCGCATAAAAACAGCTTCTGGTAGCGGCCTGTCAAGTAAAGAGTTCAACTTTATGAGCATGCCTAAATACCCCGGTTTGTTTAGACTTTAGAACAAAACAAAATAAATATGTTATATACTGCTAAAGGTATGAACAAGGCACAACAATGGCAAATAGACGTCATATTTTCTTCGGTATAATAACTAGAGACTATATCAGCAACTTCAGTATCAATCACAGGGAAGCATCATTATTATAATTCTGGGTTCAATCCATATATATGCTGACGGCTCACTGTAAATTTTATTAGTATAAACAGCATACGGATGTAATAATCAGATATATTTTGTTATGAAAGGCATGCCTAAAGATAAACAAGTCCACCCCATCATAACAATAATCGTTCCTATAATCATGTCTTATAGACATACCATTTTTATGTTAAATTGAGCTAGATACCTGAATAAGTGCAGCTGCAGAACGCCCTGCTCCAGCAGCAGCACCAATCGGGACAAAAAGATGAGGGAAAGCAGGAGTCACGATTTCCATACCAAAAGCAGCGTTTTCCAAAAAATCAGCAAATAACCTCCATCCCTTTGGATTTACATCAAAATGTCGTCCGAATTTTGACAAAAATATTTTGCTTAGATATCCAATTCCGTCCTTCAGTACCCAATTCACGGCTGCAGCAGTTGGAATCGCACCTTTCCCCAACCCAACCGCATATAGCAAAGACTACATAAATAACTCAGAATCAAACATCAAATAGTCAAACACTTTAGCACCACGGGCATACAGTAAGGCATATGAGTTAGGCACAACAATCATATCTCGTGAGTATACGGCTTTAATAATCGTCAATAAGCATACACCAACACAAGCAGTTAACTACGTCGACTGTTTGACCTTAAATTCCTTACAAAAACTGAAACCCCAATAACCTATATTTGATACTTTGCTATAATAACGATACAAGAATGCCACTAGCTTAGCTCGTTTAGATAGTTGAGTTAAGATGCAAACATATGGAGCTGAAGTATACCTGACCTTAAAATTCAAGAACATGTTCTCATTTTAATTTTCTGATTTTGAGTGCCAAAATAACAGGAATTAGAATAAAATGTAAGAAACTGTTGCAGGAAAATGAACCTTTACGGTAAATGTAAAACTAACCTGATTAATCATTCACTATAATCTAATGATAATTTAATTTATATTCAAGGAAGTTAGGATATCAATTTAAAAGGGTATATCTTAAGACCCCCCTTAATACCCCACCCCGGCGGGATTGGGTATGTTGCTGTTGTTGTTGTTGAACTTAAGACCACCTTACAACTCTAAGAGGGTGTTTCTCATTTCATTTTGAAGGTAATTTATGCAATATGGAATAACCAAATAACCCGTGACAAGCAGATAAACAAATAATCAAATAACCCGTTTAAATAAGCAAAACCAAAACACCCACAGAACTCTTATTGAACGCAACAAGCACATAATTCATTTTACTAAGCAAATCCCAAACACCCGTTAAGTTCCAAAACCGAGTATCTGACCCATACTCAGTCGCAACCATTTCACTAAACAAACCTACAGAAACACATTATCTACTACTGGAAAACGCAGTAATCATATTATCCTCTACAACACAAACTATTATTTGACCCCTAATCAGTCACATCCATCAAAACCTAGACTATGGAAACACATTATCCACTATTTGTCCTAAAATAAGAGGGTGTTGGGGATTGCCTATTAAGAGTCCGTATATGCATATTCAAATCACCTCATTTAACACACATATGATCAAAAAACGAGTTTGCATAAGAAATCCCAAACACCATAAAACTATACGTGACAAGCAGATAATCTGTTTTAAGAAAATCTCAAGTACGCCCCTAATTTTCAAAAGCACATTATCTACTACTTGTAAACGCAATAATCACATAATCATCTACAAAAACAAAAAACCATAATACCAACAACTCAAAAATCGAAACACGATAAATTAACTCACTTGAGTAGCGAGAACACTACTAACTTGCGCAGCAACACCTTGCACACTCCTCCAAACCGAATACTCCAAATAATCACTCGTCACACTATCCGGATACCCTTCAGGCAACATTAACCTCATAAAAACCTCCCTACATTCCCCCCACAAAGACGCCATTTTCAACCCTTTCAAACCCGAAAAAAACGACAAGCCACCATCCGCCACAACAAACTCATCACTCAACTCATCAACAAAAAGCTTAGTTTTTCTACCACCCTTTACCTCAAAAACAACACCCTTATCATTTTCTTGAACATTTGCATAAGCTTTGTAACAGTGTTGGAACACTAAGGTTAGTAGTACACATAGTAAAAAGCCTTTTATGTGGTTTCCATTGTTACCATCATCATTGTTGTTGTTGTTGAACCATCTGTCCCACCAGTTGTTTGGACCTGACCCACCATTGCCACCGGAGCTGCCACCGCCGGAGATGCCACCACCGCTGCCGGAGAAGGTGATGGTGGTGGTGGAGAATGAAGAAGGGGGAAGTGGGGTCCACTGGTGGCGGAGAGTGGAGAAGGTGGTGGTGGTGGTGGTGGTTGGGAGGAGGAGGGAGGGTGGTGTGATGGTGGTGAATGATGGTGAGAGTGAGAAGAGCATGGTGGTTGTTGGGTGGTGGCGGAGGTTGAAATGTTTGGAGTTTAAGAAGTCAAGAAAGGTGCAGGCTGAATTTTACATTGATATGATACTTATTTATAGTTACACTTTCTTATCAAGAAGTATTAGTTAAGCAAGGAAAAGAAGAAAGAAAAAAATTAAGTGAGATCGAAAAAGTTGTGTTCTCGAGGATTACTTAATAAAAAATAAAGAAGAAAACTGACTGAAAAAGCCTAATTTGATTGATTTCAAAGTAAAAGGTTTCCTCTTAAAAAATAATTACTTTCCTTACTCAAAGAACGTGAGAACTCCACCTTCTCTTTATCTTCACCTCAACGGCACATCAGATTTTTGTCACACCACAATACCACATAACCTATCACCTCACCACATAACCCATCACCTAAAAATACATCACTTTATACAAACATACCTCACAATATACCCCACATGCACTGACAAACCAATAAAACCAGCATCTTTTTCCTGGTTTTCGTTAGGTTGTCTACACCACCTAACCAACACAAAAAAATTGATCTTGGCGTGTGAAACTAGAGTAGTGTCATGGGGTTGGCGTGTGAAGAGCACCTTCACTTCACCTTCACACGAAACCATAACACGTGGTCCTTATTAAGCCCGATAACGGTAACCGGAACATTGGTTAAACTGAGTATATGAGAGCGAAAAATATATGTCTAGGTAGCTTTATGAATGATCCTTTTCCGTTATTGTTACTTTTTTATAGTTAGTTTTTACAAAAATATAACTCGTAACTATTTAGTACAGCATACTTGATTATGGGTTATTAACACGTATTGTTCTAATTGACTTGGCGAACTTATTTAAAATCAGAAAAGAAAATGTTAAAATGTAACGTTCTTGTCATTGAGCCCATGGATATGACATGCTTAGATAAAAGGGTTACTCGTGTTATGTCTCACATTCAGATTCAGATTTTTGGGTCGATGATTCTGATTTGTTGAACAAACACAAGCCAACTAGAACTTCAATCACAATGTTACATCATAGCAAGTCTAAAATATGAACAATCAGTCTATGAATCTAGACCTACATACCGTTTAAGAAGAGTATTGGTTATACTTGCGTCCATGAATCATGTCTAAAAATTGGGTTGTATAATTGCATGAAGAGAGGAGGATTGTGGTAGTGTGGTTGTTAGAGCGGTTGGATTTGCAAGCTTGTCGATGTCGATCTATTGTTTTATGAGTATAATTCTTGTTTGGTGGGGTTTGACATAAAGAGAAACATGGTCCACATGTTAAAGTTAACAGATGAATGTTAACTTTAACTATAACAAGGACCACTTTTGTGCATTTTTTACCAAGTCGGGTATTAACAATGTAATTTTTAAACCATCAAAGTGGAATAATGGTTAGCCACCAAATATCTCACAAAGAGGTTTAAGGGTTCAACTTCAAACCTCATTGAATATACATTTTGGGTAACCAGGGAAAGGGTCGTAACCGGATATCCTGGTTAGGTCGTATACATCTGAGTCAATGGCTCACGTAGACCGAGTTTCTTCGTCATCCGTTTACTTTTGTCTAAAACTTGAACAAAGTATGTCGGCTATGTTTGGCAAAAGTAGCTGTGAGCAGTAGCAGTGAGCAGTAGCTGTGAGCGGTAGCTGTGAGCAGTAGCACAGCTCAATGCTCACCGCTCACAGCTTCATAAAGAAGCATTGGAAAAATGAGCTTTCCTAAAAAATAACAAATATGTAAATTACTCTTGATAAAAATATCAGAAGTCCAAAAAGCCCCAAAAAGCTTTGCGCCAAACATAGCCGTAAAACTTAAGACAACGTAGGGACCAAATATGTAAATTACTGTTGACAAAAATATCATAAGTCCAACACAATGAACATACCCATAAACAAAGATACAAATTATCCGTTAGTACATATGAGCAGCTAGCAGACACGTGGGGTGAGTAGAACAATGGCATCATCATCGTATCTAGTATCCCCTTCTGTTCTTTCTTATAAATATACCTCATCATCATCTTATAATAATAATAAGCAGTGTCATCATGTATCTGCTTGTTACAACACTTCTCGCAGACTTGCTCTCATCCAGCTTGGAACTGGTACATCTCCAAATCTTTGTTGAAACAAGTAAATTAATTGTAGCATAGTGCATTTTGTGTTGGAATTATCTTTAGTTAGAATTTAGAAATGCAATGTATGTGTGTTTATTATTCTTTTTTTTTTTTTACGAATTGATTCATGTGGTTGCCTTAAGAAATGCCCCACCTCTGTTGCAAAGTTATCTTAACAAATTTTGCCAGCTTTTTTTTTTTTTTTTTTTTTTTTAGAACGGGGCCACACTTGAAATCCGACCCCGATTTAAACCATCCAAACGGGCAGGCCCGATACCCGAACCACTAGGAGAGACCCGCGAAGGGAAACCCCTAGATCTGTTTCCCTAGAACTCACGGCTTAACTTATATTTTGGGCATGCTTATTTTTTACTCAATAACTTGTCTAAATCTGGGAACTAATATAGTTGTGAGTTTGTGACGGGCGGAGCCAGAAAGTTATGGTCAAGGGGGCAAACTTTGATATTTTTAGATACTACATTACAAATTGGTTCATTAGGGGGGCAACCGGGTAAATAACAAAAATAGCCAGATATTTTGAGAATTTTACACTACAATTTTTTTCACTAGGTGCGCGTGCCCACCCTGCCCCCCTCCTGTCTCCGCCGGTGGCTGTGAGGAGAATTTGTCAGCAATGTATTTTCAAATAGCACGAGGGACAGTTTCATAAGTAGGAACTATTTGTGATAAACTATGAATGTCCTTCGGTAAAATATTGTGCAACTTGAGATATAATCTTCTTGTTTCTGAAATCATATTCCCTATTGGCACTTAAACGCCTTTTGTAAAGTTTTCATATCGCTACTCCTATATTTAATATTGTCTTTCTGTATTTGCTGCATTCTTTTTACGCCAAGTGAAAATGTGTGAATGTGATGATAACTAATCTGATTCATATGATAAATTTCTACAGCTATACCCCAGACACAGTTATTTGGTGCGAATGCATCCACATTGCTGAAATTTGATGAAACCGTAACTGATATTAGCACATTTGCAAATACAACACAGCCTATACTCGAGGAAAATGCATTAGATTGGCCAAAAAAAGATAACAGAAGAATGTTACACGTCGTTTATCGCGTTGGTGATTTGGAGAAAACTATAAAGTACATACCACATCCGCATCTCTATCGTTTTATTTTCCGGCTGTTATATGACGTGCGCTGATGCTAGCTTGTTTATATCATAAGTTAAAATGTAGATTCTTTCTTCTTTCAGGTTTTATACCGAGTGCTTAGGTATGAAAGTGTTGAGGCAAAGGAACATACCTGAAGAAAGATATGCTAATGCTTTTGTTGGATATGGACCTGAGGTGTCGAATTTTGTCATTGAACTAACTTACAGTATGTCACATACTTAAATCATTAGATGTTTATGAATTTAAGTTATCTATTACATACTTCTACTTGAAATATTGTTAAATTTGTTTTGTTGATTGTTTTCCTGTACTAACCTTGTTCTTCACATTTTAACAATGTCAATGCAGATTACGGAGTTGACATGTATGACATTGGATCAGGTTTTGGACATTTTGGTATTGCAGTTGAGGATGTAAGTTCAGCTTTGCAGGGATGCGGAATTATCTTTAAGAAAATTTTTAGTTGTGTATTTGGTTTATGACCATGTGTGTCCCTCGATATTTAGGTGGCTAAAATAGTGGATCTTGTAAAAGCCAAGGGGGGAAAAGTTAGTGGTACAACCATTACAGATCCAGATGGCTACAAATTTGAGCTCATTGAGAAGAAGGGCCGTATTTCTGACCCCTTCCGTCATGTGATGTTAAGAGTAGGAGATATTGACCGCTCCATTAATTTCTATCAAAAGGTGAATGGGTGACCCCCCATACTTGAAAATATCAACGCGATTTTTTTGTTGTTTCATGCTACTGTGTACAATTAACGTTTTACTTTCTCTTATATTTGGAGGCATATGGCATGGATCTCCTGCGGAAAAGAGATGACCCTGAGAATAAGGTGATTTTGTAGATTGTAACTTCATACAGTATGAAATTAGCACTCTCTTTTCTAAGAAGTCGTCCATTTGTTGTAATGCTGTTCAGTACACAACAGCCGTGATGGGTTATGGCTCTGAAGACGAAAATGCAGTGTTGGAGTTGACATACAGCTATGGCATCACAGAATACGACAAAGGAAATGGTTATGGACAGGTAAACTATCGAACTTTCTTTGCACTATAATCTGTAAACAATGCAAACTCGTATAAATGAACAACTCGTTTATTCTGGTCTTTTAACTATCCAAAGTCTAAACCAATTATATCAACCAACCAGATTGCAATAGGGACCGATGACGTATACAAGACCGCAGAAGTTGTTAAAGCGTTTGGTGGAGACATAGTACTCGCACCTGGGCCCTTGCCAGTTCTAAATACTAAAATAACAGCCTGTTTGGATCCAGATGGTTGGAAATCGGTTTTTGTTGATAACATTGACTTCATGAAAGAACTAGCATGAGGAACCTCATTGATGTAGTGAGATCAGGCAATCATCAAGTATCGAGCAAACCCGTGTTGAGAGATTATATTGAAAATAAAGGTCCTTTTAAGGTAATGATTAATGAATCATTCTCACTCCAGTTTGTAAACACACAGTCACACAGCGTAGATATTTCATTCAATGTACAATTGCAACGACTCATGTTTCTAATATATACGGCTATGTAAACCATGACATTTTTTCCATCTTTGGTGCTGCATTCAAACTCTATTAATCTTTCGCAGATTTCTTCTATCCCGAAATATCAACTCTGTTCATTGCCATTATCTGTAAAACCACCTCAAACTGAAAATTCCCACGCAACGTCCGAAAGCCAACAGCTTTTTGGTTTACTATTTAAATGGCCATAAACTGGAGCAGCGCAATTCTAGGATTTAAAGCTAACATCTATATATTTTACCATTGAACATTACTTGTGAAAATTAGACAATTCAATGATCAATGATGACGGTTCAAGCTAAGTAAGCATTCTTAGTTCTTATGTATTACAAGGTTATATAAACCTATAGCTACACGACCAACTATGTCAAACGCTACACCTTCATTTATTGTACGATAAAACGAAGCTTTTTCAAGGGACCGTCAAACGACCTTTATGTCCCAATGATTTCCAAGATGATTCAAGTCTCATAAAATGCAACTTTTCCACAAATGGTTCCAAGATTTCGGCCTCTTCTTCAGGTGCAAATGCCATGCAAATACTTAGTTCTTGGACAGCCTCTCCATAATCCCTGCCATTCACACAAACAAATTTATCAATTTATGCGGGACCCTGAGGCTTGGGGGATAACTGAAGAACACAAACTGAAATTTGTACCTGCTGAAATACAACATCATGCCATGATCGCGCCTCAAAGCCCAATTATGTGGCTGTAATATCAGCAGTTTCTCGGACGCCATTATAGCCAACCTATTGCCAAAAACAAGAAAATACTCATCGAGTGCAGAAACCATGTTCTGGGGTATCATTAAAGAAGTCAACATACACACGTTGGTGGTCTAAACATGTAAATAGACACTATCTAAGAACGGCAAATTAGTAATTTTAGATGTGTACCTAAGATCTTGAGGACGCAACAATGGTATACTTGAACCATCAGTCGTGTCATCATCAACAGGCCTAAGTGGTGAAGTCAACATTAACCCATGATTCGTTCTTGAAGCACGTTTCCAATGAAGTCTCTATAGAACAAAAAAAGAAAGAAACAAGAGTTAAAAATCGAGCTTTATTATAGGTACAATTTTTAAGAATAAATATATCTTACAATCAAATTAGCCAGATAAATCCCAATAATGTCCCGGTTTGAAGCAATGTCAAGACCCAGAAGTGAATGGCTGTTCAAATCTGATGCCTTTGACTTCGGATTGTCAACACACCGTCCATTGACTATCCCGAATAAGCTGTGTCCTGAACTCACCTTAAAAAGCTCCTGTTGAATATTATGTTAGCAAGATTTATTATTTAGTCTAAATTATGTTCAAGATATAATAGTCAACTTACCTCAGGATTTCCTGTTTGGGGCCAGATCAAAAAGTCTTCACCCACTCGGGATCCAAGAATGGTCAAATTAAGTCTTCGACAAACCTCAATGTAGATAATACTAAGCAAAATTGCTGCCAAAATATCTCTTAACGTTAGTTTATGAATAAGACAACTAGTTGAAATAAAAAGTGTATGAGATAATGTTCCGATGTGCTTTTGATATTTGAAGTTGTAATAATCAGATAAGTCTGAGTGGTTGACAAAATAAGATTACTTTGAGAAATAAGATAGTCAAATAACTAGTTTTATAACGCTCATCCAAATACCACCCCTTAATCAAGTGTTTCGGAACTTTCCAAAGAAGAAACAGGTGAATGGTAGATAAGAAGAGCAAGAGGATTTACCGCTGCCACATCTGGAGCTTAAAACAGAATGCAAATAAGAACATTTAGAATCCACAACAGCCGATCTTTTAAAACCTCTTGACTCAAAAAGAACTTTGTTCACCGCCTCCAAAACTTCAATATAATGGCAACCTATATCTCTCGAAACGAGTTCAACTTCAACTTCTTTAGCAATGGCATCCAGTTCTGACAACCACTCTTCAATTCGCTTTCCCGCCATAAGCATAGAATCCATTTGCTTTGAATCTTGGACATCAGATGACACTATGCTACCTTTCCGTTCATTTTGGAATGAACTAGCATCCATCTCGCGGTTGAAAGCAATAAACGCCTCATATTCAGCAGATATATGTAAAAGAGTCTGCAGAATACATAGAGAACAAAGTCAAATTTTTAAAACTATTAAGTTAGAGCCTTAGAGGTAACATAATGAACGGATTGGGTAATGGGTCAAACAAGGTCTTTTTTTGTATGGAGAATTGCTTTTTGTCCAAATTTCATAGGATCCCGATTCATTAATCTCTCGTTGAACCATCTCTAATATGATGAAAAAACTATATTGTTGTATAATATGTACTTATAAATACCGAAACCAGGATGCTATATATGATAATAAATACACTTTGAGCACTTTTTTATGGTTCGAACTTGTTTCATTTATGAACTATACATTTTGATTATTCCCATTTGACCTCTTACATATGAAACATAATCCAAATTGATCCGCTCATAAGTCAATGAGTCAAAGTTACATCTATATCAAATCAAGACAATGCAATGTGTGACAATTAGAAGAATGGTACTTCGATCATCAAATATTAAGTTTCATCTTTATAAAAAACTGGTTTGACTTTTTGATAAATCGTACTTGGCTTTTCGGTAAACCAACCGTCATTTTTGCAAAAAGCCAAAATAAAAACATTATGGTTGCCTGAATTTGCTAGTTTTTGTAAAATGTAGTGTTCTGTTTGCATTTTTGCTATGAAAAAACAAGTTTGAAACTTGAAAAGCCAATTACTTTTCTAATAGGGCATATATAAATATAATGGAAGTTGTCGTTGTGGGTCCCGCTGACTAGTTTCCGCATAATACACGGGCGCTTTGGTTTGCCTTAAGGCCCCTTTCATATCTTTACAATATGGAAGTTCGGTGAATATGAAAAAGAAATCTTTTGATTAGGCAAGGCAACAATGAATATTAAGAAGCCTAAAAGGAGTCACAAACACTTAACATAAGCCGCATAGAGTACTAAGTCCATCAAACAGATACGTCATTAACAACTACAAGTTCGGTATTTTTAAGAATAGTTAGGTAAATGGAGTGGTCAGGTACCAGAAACGATAAGAAATAACATGATTGATTGAGCCCAACTTACTAAAAGAATCATCAAATACACAAATATCAACGAGAGTTGGTAAACTTAAGTGAGGAAAACCAAACCAAATTGACCAATTAAACTCAATGTTATCCACAAAATAGTGCAAATGGTCAAGAAATTTGAAAATCAAGACGCCGCATCACACAGTTTGTTATCCTAGTTCCACTTATGTCTTCAACTACTTACACTAAGGAAAGAAAAATATGGGACCACATAAAAAGATAATCTTTTTCATGGCAATGTGTCTTTTTCTCTTGGGAAATAATTACTTAAAATGAAAGTTACCTTAGCAAGGGATATGTCTTTGTCTTTAGCTTGGAAAGATATTTCTTGTGTGAAATTCGTTCTTGCTGCAGTCAGAACCTGAAATATTTCAAGAAAAACAAGGTCAGATTCTTTTATAGATAAAACAGAAAACAGTGAAGAAAGAACAATCACATAGCACAACAAGTTCAAGTGGTTAAGTTAGTCAATGTTATTGGCTATAATCTTATTTACATGACTTAAAGGAAGCTGATTCGCATACTACATAAATTTCAAAGTGTACACTCCTTAGAAACCATAAATTCTAACTATAACTCGGCCAGGCCTAAATAAATACGTAATATCTCAACTTATAACAATCCAGAGGGATTCAAAGAGATCACAACTCACAACCAACTACAATAACTATTCCTTCTAAATTCAAACTTATCCATAAGGTCGGGTCAAATCCATTGGGTTCGCCAACAATTCCAAGTCAAACTTGCACCTATTCTAAATAATAATATACATAATTCAGACCTCTTGGTAGAATTTTAGTGGTGAGGAACCACCCGTCTTCACCGGAGCAGCTGTCGCCATGAGTGGTGATAAGCTCAACCTCCTCTTTTTTTGGTTGATCACGGCTGCCGGAGTACCAAAATCCATCAAGTTCTTAAACTTCTTATCAACTTTACCAGCAACTCCAAACCTGTTTACAAGGATTGACAATAACCCATGTTAAAAATGTAAACTTTATACAAAGCTACTACTCTCTTCATAATTATGCAAAACAAAAAGAAAGAAGCCCGGTTGCTAAATTGTTAATAAAAGAATATAATTATAACAATTGAGAACAAACCGTGAGAAAAATGCAAACTTTATTGAAATTTACAAACCACCCTCATCAAACTTTTGCATAAAATCTTGAAATTATAACACCCAATAAACCAAAAATAGATAAAAATGATGACATTTCAAAACATACCCATGTTAAAAATGCAAACTTTATAAAAAAATTTTAACAATGTCAATGCAGATTACGGAGTTGACAAGTATGACATTGGATCTGGTTTTGGACATTTTGGTATTGCAGTTGAGGATGTAAGTTCAGCTTTGCAGGGATGCGGAATTATCTTTAGAAAATTTTTAGTTGTGTATTTGGTCTATGACCATTTGTGTCCCTCGATATTTAGGTGGCTAAAACAGTGGATCTTGTAAAAGCCAAGGGGGGAAAAGTTAGCGGTACAGCCATTACAGATCCAGATTGCTACAAATTTGAGCTCATTGAGAAGAAGGGCCGTATTTCTGACCCCTTCCGTCATGTGATGTTAAGAGTAGGAGATATTGACCGCTCCATTAATTTCTATCAAAAGGTGAATGGGTGACCCCCATGCTTGAAAATATCAAAGCGATTTTTCTGTTGTTGCATGTGTACAATTAACGTTTTACCCTCTCTTATATTTGAAGGCATATGGCATGGAACTCCTGCGGAAAAGAGATGACCCTGAGAATAAGGTGATTCAATGAATTATAACTTCTTACAGTATGAAAAAAGCACACTCTTTTCATTATGAAGTCACGCATTTGGTGCAATGCTTTTCAGTACACAACAGCCGTGATGGGTTATGGCTCTGAAGACGAAAATGCAGTGTTGGAGTTGACATACAACTATGGCATCACAGAATACGACAAAGGAAATGGTTATGGACAGGTAAACTATCGAACTTTCTATGCACTAAGATCTGTAAGCAATGCAAACTTGTATAAATGAACAACTCGTTTATTCTGGTCTTTTAACTATCCAAAGTCTAAACCAATTATATCAACCAACCAGATTGCAATAGGGACCGATGACGTATACAAGACCGCAGAAGTTGTTAAAGCGTTTGGTGGAGACATAGTACTTGCGCCTGGGCCCTTGCCGGTTCTAAATACTAAAATAACAGCCTGTTTGGATCCAGATGGTTGGAAATCAGTTTTTGTTGATAACATTGACTTCATGAAAGAACTAGCGTGAGGAACCTCATTGATATACGTAGTAGTAAGATCTGGGCAGTCATCAAGTATCAAGCAAATCCATGTAGAGAGATTATAATGAAAATCAAGGTCCTTCTAAGCTAATGAATCATATTCTCACTCCAATTTGTAAACAGTCACGCTGAGTAGATATTTCACTCGATGTACAATTACAATGATTCATGTTTCTAATATATACAGCTATGTAAACCATGACATGTTTTTCCATCTGCAGTGCCGCATTCAAACTCTATTAATCATTAACAGGTTTCTATCCTGAAATATCAACTCTGTTCATTGCCATTATAGAACCACCTCAAACTGAAAATTCCCAGGCAACGTCCGAAAGCTAACAGCTTTTTGGTTTACTATTTAAATTGCCATAAACTGGAGCAACGCAATTATGGGATTTAAAGCTAACATCTATAAATTTTACCGTTGAACATTACTTGTGAAAATTAGACAATTCAATGATCAATGATGACGGTTCAAGCTAAGTAAGCATTCTTAGTTCTTATGTATTACAAGGTTATATAAACCTATAGCTACACGACCAACTATGTCAAACACTACACCTTCATTATTGTACAATAAAATGAAGCTTTTTCAAGGGACCGTCAAACGACCTTTATGTCCCAATGATTTCCAAGATGATTCAAGTCTCATAAAATGCAACTTTTCCACAAATGGTTCCAAGATTTCGGCCTCTTCTTCAGGTGCAAATGCCATGCAAATACTTAGTTCTTGGACAGCCTCTCCATAATCCCTGCCATTCACACAAACAAATTTATCAATTTATGCGGGACCTGAGGCTCGGGGGATAACTGAAGAACACAAACTGAAATTTGTACCTGCTGAAATACAACATCATGCCATGATCTCGCCTCAAAGCCCAATTATGTGGCTGTAATATCAGCAGTTTCTCGGACGCCATTATAGCCAACCTATTGCCAAAAACAAGAAAATACTCATCGAGTGCAGAAATCATGTTCTAGGATATCATTAAAGAAGTCAACATACACACGGTGGTGGTCTAAACATGTAAATAGACACTATCTAAGAACGGTAAATTAGTAATTTTAGATGTGTACCTAAGATCTTGAGGACGCAACAATGGTATACTTGAACCATCAGTCTTGTCATCATCAACAGGCCTAAGTGGTGAAGTCAACATTAACCCATGATTCGTTCTTGAAGCACGTTTCCAATGAAGTCTCTATAGAACAAAAAAAGAAAAACAAGAGAGTTAAAAATCGAGCTTTATTATAGGTACAATTTTTAAGAATAAATATATCTTACAATCAAATTAGCCAGATAAATCCCAATAATGTCCCGGTTTGAAGCAATGTCAAGACCCAGAAGTGAATGGCTGTTCAAATCTGATGCCTTTGACTTTGGATTGTCAACACACCGTCCATTGACTATCCCGAATAAGCTGTGTCCTGAACTCACCTTAAAAAGCTCCTGTTGAATATTATGTTAGCAAGATTTATTATTTAGTCTAAACTATGTCCAAAATATATTAGTCAACTTACCTCAGGATTCCCTGTTTGGGGCCAGATCAAAAAGTCTTCACCCACTCGGGATCCAAGAATGGTCAAATTAAGTCTTCGACAAACCTCAATGTAGATTATACTAAGCAAAATTGCTGCCAAAAATATCTTTCAACGTTAATTTATGAATAAGATAACTAGTTGAAATAAAACGTGTAGGAGATAGTGTTCCGATGTGCTTTTAATATTTGAAGTTGTAATAATCAGATAAGTCTGAGGTTGACAATTGACAAAGTGAGATTACTTAGAGAAATAACATAAGCCAAATAATTAGTTTTATAATGCTCATCCAAAACACCACCTCTTAAGCAAGTGTTTCGGAACTTTCCAAAGAAGGAACATGTAAATGGTAAATAATAAGAGCAAGAGGATTTACCGCTGCCACATCTGGAGCTTAAAACAGAATGCAAATAAGAACATTTAGAATCCACAACAGCCGATCTTTTAAAACCTCTTGACTCAAAAAGAACTTTGTTCACCGCCTCCAAAACTTCAATATAATGGCAACCTATATCTCTCGAAACGAGTTCAACTTCAACTTCTTTAGCAATGGCATCCAGTTCTGACAACCACTCTTCAATTCGCTTTCCCGCCATAAGCATAGAATCCATTTGCTTTGAATCTTGGACATCAGATGACACTATGCTACCTTTCCGTTCATTTTGGAATGAACTAGCATCCATCTCGCGGTTGAAAGCAATAAACGCCTCATATTCAGCAGATATATGTAAAAGAGTCTGCAGAATACATAGAGAACAAAGTCAAAATTTTAAAACTATTAAGTTAGAGCCTTAGAGGTAACATAATGAACGGATTGGGTAATGGGTCAAACAAGGTCTTTTTTAGTATGGAGAATTGCTTTTTGTCCAAATTTATTTTGTAAATAGTTAATGTGTTAATATGATGAAAAAACTAAATTGTTACAGTATAACATCTACTTATAAATAGAGCGAACCTGGGCTGCTATATATGATAATAAATACACTTTGAACACTTTTTTATGGTTCAAACTTGTTTCATTCATGAACTTACATTTTGATTATTCCCATTTGACCTCTTACATATGAAACATAATCCAAATTGATCCGCTCATAAGTCAATGAGTCAAAGTTGCATCTATATCAAATCAAGACAATGCAATGTGTGACAATTAGAAGAATGGTACTTACATCATCAAATATTAAGTTTCATCTTTATAAAAAACTGGTTGACTTTTGACAAATCGTACTTGGCTTTTCGGTAAACCAACCGTCATTTTTGCAAAAAAGCCAAAATAAAAACATTATGGTTGCCTGAATTTGCTAGTTTTTGCAAAATGTAATTTTCTGTTTGCATTTTTGCTATGAACAACCAAGTTTGAAACTTGAAAAGCCAATTAGTTTTCTAATAGGGCATATATAATTAGGATGCAAGAGAAAATGGAAGTTGTCATTGTGGGTCCCGCTGACTAGTTTCCGCATAATACACGGGCGCTTTGGTTTGCCTTAAGGCCCCTTTCATATCTTTACAATATGGAAGTTCGGTGAATATGAAAAAGAAATCTTTTGATTAAGCAAGGCAACAATGAATATTAAGAAGCCTAAAAGGAGTCACAAACACTTAACATAAGCCGCATAGAGTATTAAGTCCATCAAACAGATACGTCATTAACTACTACAAGTTCGGTAATAGTTAGGTAAATGGAGTGGTCGGGTACCAGAAACGATAAGAAATAACATGATTGATTGAGCCCAACTTACTAAAAGAATCATCAAATACCAAATATCAACGAGAGTTGGTAAACTTAAGTGAGGAAAACCAAACCAAAATTGACCAATTAAACTCAATGTTATCCACACAATAGTGCAAATGGTCAAGAAATTTGAAAATCATGACGCCGCATCACACGGTTTGTTATCCTAGTTCCACTTATGTCTTCAACTACTTACATTAAGGAAAGAAAAATATGGGACCACATAAAAAGATAATCTTTTTCATGGCAATGTGTCTTTTTCTCCTGGGATATAATTACTTAAAAAGAAAGTTACCTTAGCAAGGGATATGTCTTTGTCTTTAGCTTGGAAAGATATTTCTTGTGTGAAATTCGTTCTTGCTGCAGTCAGAACCTGAAATATTTCAAGAAAAACAAGGTCAGATTCTGTTATAGACAAAACACAGAAAACAGTGAAGAAAGAACAATCACATAGCACAACAAGTTCATGTGGTTAAGTTAGTCAATGTTATTGGCTATAATCTTATTTACATGACTTAAAGGAAGCTGATTCGCATACTACATAAATTTCAAAGTGTACACTCCTTAGAAACCATAAATTCTAACTATAACTCGGCCAGGCCTAAACAAATACGTAATATCTCAACTTATAACAATCCAGAGGGATTCAAAGAGATCACAACTCACAACCAACTACAATAACTATTCCTTCTAAATTCAAACTTATCCATAAGGTCGGGTCAAATCCATTGGGTTCGCCAACAATTCCAACTCAAACTTTCACCTATTCTAAATAATAATATACATAATTCAGACCTCTTGGTAGAATTTTAGTGGTGAGGAACAACCCGTCTTCACTAGAGCAGCTGCCGCCATGAGTGGTGATAAGCTCAACCTCCTCTTTTTTTGGTTGATCACGGCTGCCGGAGTACCAAAATCCATCAAGTTCTTAAACTTCTTATCAACTTTACCAGCAACTCCAAACCTGTTTACAAGGATTGACAATAACCCATGTTAAAAATGTAAACTTTATACAAAGCTACTAAAACCCTCTTCATAATTATGCAAAACAAAAAGAAAGAAGCCCGGTTGCTAAATTGTTAATAAAAGAATATAATTATAACAATTGAGAACAAACCGTGATAAAAATGCAAACTTTATTGAAATTTACAAACACCCTCATCAAACTTTTGCATAAAATCTTGAAAATTATAACACCCAATAAACCAAAAATAGATAAAATAATGACATTTCAAAACATACCCATGTTAAAAATGCAAACTTTATAAAAAAATCACCTACACCCTCATCATAATCTTGCAAAAAACAAGCAAAAAGAAAGTAACCCATTTGCTAACTTCGTGATATCACAACACCCAATAAACTAAAAACTAAAAAAATCATGAAAACTCATAACAAACCCATGTTAAAAAAATGCAAACTTTATCCAAAAGTTACCAACACCCTCACCATAATTTTCAATAATTTAACAAAACAAAAGATACCCGTTAGCTAAATTCATAAAATAAGAATACCCAATGAACCAAAAATTACAAATTATGAAACTTGAGGAGAAAAAAAAAATTCACCCATGTAAAAAATGCCAACTTTAACCAAATGTTACCAACACCCTCATCCAAATTTTGCAAAATTTAACAAAAAGAAAGCAACCCATTAGCTAAATTAATAAAATAAGAATACCCAATTAACCAAAAACTATGAAACTTCAGGCCAAAAAAAAAAAGTTAAAAATGAAAACTTTATCCAAAATCAGTAAATCACCAACACCCTCATCCAAACTTTGCAAAATTTAGCAAAAAGAAAGCAACCCATTAGCTAAATTCTATAACTAACAATACCCAAATAACCAAAAACTAATAAAAAGTACCTGAAAATAGGCCCAGGAAGTGAAGCACTCAACATCATACCTCCAAAAATGGTGAAAATATCAAACTTCTCAAAAAAATACAACAAAATTTATAAAACTCAATTATGCTTCTTCAGCATGAATACTAATACTGTCACAAGAAGGGTTAGATGAAGAAGAAGATGAAGCAGTCATCAAATTAGTCTTAAAAAAACAAGTATGATTGTCAAAACTGAATTGAGATATTATAACAATGTTTTTTCTTGAAATTTTATCCATTGATTGATGGCACTACTTGAATTGACTGTTTTTTGTTCTTTCAGTTTTCTCACTCTATATAGACATACAAATAATTCATGTAGAGAGAGAACTGTGAAAACTGAAAAAGTATTGTGTTTTGTCTAGTGTGTGTGACATAAATGTTGTTGCAAATTTATAGTGTGTGTGTGTTTGTTATAGATGGTGAGCAAATATATGGCTAAAGGTGTGTGTGAGTGTGGATCAATGTAGGTGGATGGATAAAAAGGTGTGTTTGTACTTTGTATGTGTTTGTGTGTTAAAGTAGTACATGTTGTTTAGCGTACATAATTTAAGTCACTGTATCATTTAAGTTGTTATTGTCCTCTTTTTATTTTTTTAGTATTTTTATTTATGCTAGTGGGATACCCGCGCAAAGCAGCGATAAATATAGTTATATTATAAATATAGTAAATGAATTGCTAGCCTAACTCTCCTCCCAATTCCCTACCCGCTTAGTGAATTCGTTTCATAACACTCCGAAAGTATATGTGTTTGTTTGGGTTTCCCGTAGCTTTCCCATGGCATCATTATTCCCGCATATAGAAAGACCCTCACAATCGCTTACCTGTTAAACACTCCCCCCAAAAGTATATGATTTTGACGAATCAAGAATGTATTGATTGAAATAAAGGTTAAAGGTGTAAAAAATTTTGAAAATAACGTAGACTTACTAAAAATGTAAAAACTAAAAACTCATAAAAATATATCAAAATGGATGTTGAATTAAAGAGCACAAAATTTTAAAAAATATGGTGAAATAGATCATTAAAAAAAATAGATAAAAAGATATTTCAATTTGAAAATAAATGTGATTTTTTAGTTGAGAAATGACACATATCCCTCTATGATTGAAGCTCTTTATCTTAATTTTTGGTAAAGCCTACAACTTAAATGCTTTATATAATAGTATAGATTACATAATACTTGATGCAAATTATATGAACGGATTGAGTTTTAAATGTATTTGACTACTATTTTCATTGGTATAATTTTCATTAAGTATAGTATAACACAAACAAAAATATTTATAGTCAAAGTTGAAAAAGAAAGACCGACCAAAAAAGTCAAAGTGGGACAATAATTTTGGGACGGATGGAGCATGTTTTGTATGTGTTGTCTTGGCCAAGGTAAATAAAAATCGGACCGGACCGACAAAAATTGGACCGGACTTTAAATCGATTTGGCCTAGAACACCGGACCGAGAACTAGATTGAAATGTGTTTGGTCCGGCTCGGTCGTTTCCATTCAGTTCAGTTCATCGGTCCAGTCCAACAAAGTATATTGACGAGTTTTGTGTAAAATCGGATTGGACCAGAGGCCGAAATTGATGAAAAGGGTGGACCAAGGACCAGACCGAATACGTTTGGCACGGTCCAATCAGTCAGGTTCGGGCCAGTTTGACGGTTCGGTCCAGTCCGCGGTCTATTATTATTAGCCCTAGTCTTGGGTACGTTTGTTGAAAATAACGTTAGCAGTAAGGAGTAAGTGTTCTATTTTATATAATTTCATTGGAAGTTAGTTGTTATTAAGTTTTAACGTGTAAAATAAAGTAAAAGTAGTGTTATAATTTTAATACTTAGTTCGTTTTAACTGTTTGTTGTCAAACAAAATTTTTGTCAAAAACGCTAAAAGCTCCTAATTAAATGTTCCGCGTCAAACATATTGTGTATTATCATTAAAGTTGTGTGTTGTATTGCATGTTTCTCATGTTAAAGGGAAGCTGATTGTTTAGTAGCTTCCGCTAATACAACGATTAATACGTGAGAGATAAATCGTGCAACATTATAATTAAATGATGAGATTTTAACCTAGTTATTCAAAAGTTAAAGTTGGTGTCTTAGTGTTTGTGTTTGATAAATTCATCCATCATACATCTCTCTCATGGGATTTGGTATGTTGTTGTTTTATTGTTGTTGTTTGATAAACTCATTGCAATTTGTAAGGCGGGGGTGTGTGTTAGAAGGTGAGCAAATATATGGCTAAAGGTGTGAGATCAATGTAGGTAGATGGAAACAAAAGTGTTTTTGTGTGTTTGGTGAACGGTAGGAAAACTGAATTGAAAGACTTGTATGTTTGGTGTACTTCATTAAAGTCGTTAGTTGTATGCTTGTATAGTTGTATTATGTGTTTTCTACGTGTTCGTGTTGTTTTATGTGTATCATTGAAGTTGTGTTGTGTATGGGTTATACATGTTGTTTTGTGCATATCATTAAAGTTGTGTTGTGTCATTCGGTTTGAACGTGTACATCATTAAAGTTGTGTGTTGAATTGTATGTCAACATTTCAACGCGCATTGGCGAGTTAATATTTCAACCAACGTCGTTGGTTTGTGAGGTGGGGCTGTGTGGTAAAGCCATTAACGTATGTGTCATGTCGGACCAACGTCGGCCCTTGTGTTACCACACCATGAGCTCTAAGTATTGTGACATTACAGTAAAAATTTGCCAACTTTATACTAAGCCCTTGTTTGTTTTTTCAAAATAAGCTCTTATTCCCTCTTTTCACTTCTTTCCTCTGCGGGCGCGCATAGGAATATGTTTGTTTTTTTTCAGACAAAAAAACTTCTTTCCTATTATTTTCTCTTCCAAAATTCAGACATCTCCTTACTCTTATTACTTCTTCTTTTACTTCTTAACTCTTCATTCACAAACCCTACATCTCTTTCTCAATATCCGTTTTTTCACGTTTTCGTTTGTTTTTTTACATTTTCGTCCGTTTTTTTACGTTTTCGTCCATTTTTTTTACGTTTTCTTCTGTTTTTTTACGTTTTCGCCCCTTTTTTACGTTTTCGTCTGTTTTTTCGTTGTCGTTTGTTTTTTTCGCTTTCGTTCGTTTTTTACGTTTTCGTCCTTTTTTACGTTTTCGTTTGTTTTTTTTATGTTTTCGTCTGTTTTTTTACGTTTTCTTCCGTTTTTTTACGTTTTCGCCTCATTTTTTACGTTTTCATCAATTTTTTTATATTTCGTCAGCTTTTTTACGTTTTCGTCTTTCTTTTACGTTTTCATCAGTTTTAGTCTTTTTTTTACGTTTTCAACCGTTTTTTACTTTTTCGTTTGCTTTTTTACGTTTTCATCTGTTTTAATACTTTTTATCCGCTTTTATACGTTTTCGCTCATTTTTCTTATGTTTCATACATTCGGTCCGTTTTTATACATTTTCGTTCGTTTTTATATGTTTTCATCCGTTTTTCTTAAATTTTCATACATTTTTATCTATTTTTATACATTTTCGTCCAGTTTCATACGTTTTTATACGTTAACGGACCAAAATGTATAAAAAT
>LBNU01021407.1:79246-109940 GCA_014162995.1 Artemisia annua | reverse complement strand
AAAAAAAAAAAAAAAAAAAAAAAAAAAAAAAAAAAAAAAAAAAAAAAAAAAAAAAAAAAAAAAAAAAAAAGTCAATTAACCAAGTCAATCAAAAATTGTTAAGGAAAGTCAACTAATTTCGGCTAAAAAGAATAATTAACACAAAAAAATCCATTCGTTGACGTGTCAGCGGATGATTGGTGCATTTACTGACAGTTTCTCTCTCTACTCTCTTATTAAGCCAATCACCCGCTGACACGTCAAGAATGAATTTTTTGTATGAATTTTATTATTAGTGGTTCTAACATTTCTCAAAAAATAATATCATCACTCATGAATACATAGCATTCTTACTTTTTACGTTTTCCATTATAGACTCAAAAATTTCGTTGTTGCATTGTTAACTCACTAAAATTAGTAACATGTATAACACTATGAATTATTTCACAAATGTATAACTATGTTGTAGAAAATAGTTTCATCATGTTATACAAAAATTATAATTGATTGATGGTCACTTTTTTAATAATTTTGATTGGTATAACTAAATGTTAAACTTGTGTATAAAATTGTATTTCATATATTGATTGGTTTGTGAGAAAGTTGATCTTTTATGTACACCGATAATAGCGGAACTTGAACACTTATTTTGGGGGGCCGAATTTATTTTGGAAGGGCCGGAGATTTGTTTGTAAATCTATAATATTTACGTTAGTTGCCGCAATTTTTGGGTGGCCGGGACCCTCCCCTGCCCCTAAAGAGTTCCGCCAATGTATGCTAATATATGATTATATGCAGTTTTAGACATAAGTTTAGGTACAAATTTATTAAGTTAATCATTTCTCGTATTTCTATACACATGACCTACATATAATGATCCACGGTTACTAGTAGCTATAGTTATAAGAACTATGGTTACCAATATAATTTCTAGTATCAATATGTTGTTAACCTAGTTGTCATTTTCTCGTTAAATTTTTTTCTTTTAACAATGGTTTCCGATTTTTTTGCTAATCACAAGTTCTTTTGCCACTAAACCACCTTTAAGTGGTTATTTTCTCGTTAATTTATCATCTATGATCTATGGGTTATCCACTTATCCGCAGTCACTAATTTGAGCAAATAATAACAAGAACCAGCTTATACCCGTGTCATCCAAACAATGTCCATTCGAATATACTCTTTGTGCAACTACACCATTTAAAACCTCATTATTTGTAACATGCATTTGACCTAACCATATCAATGACGACTTTAACTTTATATAGAAAGTTAGTAGAAACTTGTAGAATCTTTAATAATTTTATGACATGGATAAGAAAAAGACATGCAAATAATTAAGCTATGAATGATGACGATGATTCCCAACCCTAATGCACCAAAAGAAGATGCATCCAAGATCCAACTCCATGGTATGGGCCACAATGACTTTTGATACGTGTCGAAAACTATATTTGTTTGATTCGTGTTTTATCTTCTTTTATCTAAAATATTAACTTTTGTAGTCCTTATGTCTTAAAATAATTGTACATCGACAAAAATTATAGAGTTGGCCACATGAGTTTTTTTTGGAGTTTGGAGAGGGGTTTTACCTGGGTTTGAGCCTCGTAAGTTACAAAGAAAATCCGAATTTTCCTCTTAGTGCGAAGCCGTGAGTTTCACGGGTTTCCCTTCGCGGGTCTCTCCTAATGGTTCGGGTCCTGGGGCCTGCCCATTTGGATGGTTTAACTCGGTGTCAGATTTCAAGTATGACGTCATATAAAAAATAAAAAATAAAAAAATAAAATAAAAAATAAAACAAAGCATTATTGTTACAGATTTTTCTTTTTATTTTTGCATACTAACAGTTTACCCTCAAGTAATAATTAATTTATAATTATTTTTAAGTTTGTAATAATAGCTTCAAGTGAGGGTAAGACTGATTGTAATGGCGACCCAATCAAAGGTCAGTACTACCCTTTGAGCTGCGTCCCCCACCCCGTATGGCGAACGCCTCCCCCCACCCTCCTCTTTTTGCTTGATTCGATTGGCCAAGTGATCTTATGAGTTGCATATGGTTTATGTGTGAGTGTTTTTTTAATTAATTTTTATAGGGTATGTTTTTTGTTATGATCGGGTCTGCTTATTACGAGTATTTGATCATGCATGTGGTTTAGAGAGAAAAGCTAATGTGGCAGGGACATTTAGTCACAGATATTGTCACCATTACTACTAGTCTAATATGGTAAACTCGACCTGAAATTCTCAATTTTTTTGGAAAATGAACTTTTAAATTGGAACAACCTAAGAAAAAATGAAGACAATAAATTTAGCACAGAGGTAGTAAAGAGAAATGATAGAACCACAAAGAAGTTTCACAAAAACTCTTACAAAATGAAATGTCATTTTGTAATTGGTTTAATTAGAAAAAAGAAAGAGAAAATATTGAAAAATGCACCAATCACGTAATAACAACTAATTTTGTAAAAGTTTTATGAAAGTTCTTTTGTAGTTCTATCATTTCTCGATAGCAAATGATATCTCAATTTTTTTTATTGATGACTAAACATTCACTGACTTATGTGAATGGCGTATAAAGTGACTTATGATATTTTTATTGTGTTGAAACAAGATGAGTATAGTTCTATATGTTTCATGGTGCTCGAAAGTATAGAACAAGTACTTATTCATGCTTTCGGCTAAGATGGTCCTAATACAAATATTCGGTGTCAAGCATTGACATTATTCATTTTAAGTTAAGGAATTTTTTTAGACATGAAAATAGTACTAAGTTTACCATTTATACACCGGCAACAGTATTTAATTTCGTCAAAACAAAGATAAAATGGTTTTAACGTAGATAGTCATACTTATACTTGAAGTTAAGAAGACTACACGGCTACACATGCATGCTAGCACACTCGACATCAATAGATACTCGTTAAGTTGGAAACAATTTTACTTTTAGTTGATTATATTTAGNCTTTTTGCTTGATTCGATTGGCCAAGTGATCTTATGAGTTGCATATGGTTTATGTGTGAGTGTTTTTTTAATTAATTTTTATAGGGTATGTTTTTTGTTATGATCGGGTCTGCTTATTACGAGTATTTGATCATGCATGTGGTTTAGAGAGAAAAGCTAATGTGGCAGGGACATTTAGTCACAGATATTGTCACCATTACTACTAGTCTAATATGGTAAACTCGACCTGAAATTCTCAATTTTTTTGGAAAATGAACTTTTAAATTGGAACAACCTAAGAAAAAATGAAGACAATAAATTTAGCACAGAGGTAGTAAAGAGAAATGATAGAACCACAAAGAAGTTTCACAAAAACTCTTACAAAATGAAATGTCATTTTGTAATTGGTTTAATTAGAAAAAAGAAAGAGAAAATATTGAAAAATGCACCAATCACGTAATAACAACTAATTTTGTAAAAGTTTTATGAAAGTTCTTTTGTAGTTCTATCATTTCTCGATAGCAAATGATATCTCAATTTTTTTTATTGATGACTAAACATTCACTGACTTATGTGAATGGCGTATAAAGTGACTTATGATATTTTTATTGTGTTGAAACAAGATGAGTATAGTTCTATATGTTTCATGGTGCTCGAAAGTATAGAACAAGTACTTATTCATGCTTTCGGCTAAGATGGTCCTAATACAAATATTCGGTGTCAAGCATTGACATTATTCATTTTAAGTTAAGGAATTTTTTTAGACATGAAAATAGTACTAAGTTTACCATTTATACACCGGCAACAGTATTTAATTTCGTCAAAACAAAGATAAAATGGTTTTAACGTAGATAGTCATACTTATACTTGAAGTTAAGAAGACTACACGGCTACACATGCATGCTAGCACACTCGACATCAATAGATACTCGTTAAGTTGGAAACAATTTTACTTTTAGTTGATTATATTTAGTTACATCTTTAGTGATTGCACCTTCATCTAATAACTTAGACATTATTACCAATCACATAATTAAACAAACTTACATTACAAAATCAAGTTTAGGAAAATACAATTTTATTGAAATAGATGGAAAAGAAAAGAGTCCAACATCTAATTAGGAAAATTATCAGGAAGCCTAATTATATGTCTAAAGATGTGCCTAAACATGTGTGGTATGATCCTGATGGTTTGTGAAAAAATGTGTCAAATGGTTGCAGCCATCACGATGATACCACATAGGCTTAGGCACATCTTTAGACATATAATTTAAGTCTCTCAATCACTACTCGTCTAATTATTTTAAGCTTTATTCTTGTTGTCCCGAGAAAGAGAAACAAGTGGATGACTATTTGGATGTACATCTTTTCATAGTTTTGGTTCTATTCTCTTTTAAATCATATAATCTTTGAAAATCATTGGTTTGGTGTCCAACCCAATCTCTTTTTTAATCTTTATAAAATTATCTCATTTTCAGTGTTGCATACATGCATGCTGCCTCACTGAAACTTTGTGTATTACAGTTAAAAGTACTTAAAAATTAAAACTATAAAAATCATTGTATTGTTTTCCAGCTAAAATTGTGATAAGATAATGATATTTATGTTCTTAACAAACTAAATGGGGGATAAAAGGCATGATTCATCCAGTCTCATGAGAAATAAGGTGTAATCCATCCACTCTCATAAAAGGTAACTCTGTTTTATATAATTGAAGTCAAACGGGTAAACGGACGAGGTTTTCTTTGTTCAAGATACAAGGAGACGGGGAGAGTGAGTCATTGGCTCATACGTATACGGTTTAACTAGGGTATTCCTTTGACCATTTTCCGGACCATCCCAAATATATACTACCTCCGTCCCATAATAAGTGTCCAGTTTGACTTTTTAAAGTTTTTCTGGTTCAACTTTTATATTAAATATATTTGTTCGTGTTATGTAATACTTGATGCAAAATATATGAATGAACTGAGTTTTAAATGTATTTTCATTGATATAATTTTCATCACATAAAATATTTTAAGTCAAAATTGAACAAGAAATATTTTAAAATGTCAAACTAGACACTTATTATGGGACAGAAGGAGTATCTAATACAGTAATATTTGAACTCTATATAGTCTAACTATAGCGAGAACAACATAGGCCTTATCGATGATGCCTTGGATGGTGTGGTTCATAGCTTCAGATTGTGAAACGTGTCATTGGTTCAGCTAAGCAAAAACAATTGTGGTGTTTTTATTTCACAAGCCAATTAAGTGATTATAGCATACATATCCAATAGACAACTTTCACTATAAATTTTGCATTAGTTGCCATTTGTACTACATCTATAATCTGGGATCTTCATCCATGAGACCATGGCAAGATTGTGTTTGTATTGCAATCGGAAAGTGGGTTTGCGGCAACACCAAGTTTAACTTGTAGGTTTCATTCCACGATTTAAAATTCGTGTCTATTAACCAAACACCCTTACAAGAGTGGGTATAAACTTTATTTTTTGCACGAAAAGTTATGCTGCAACTTGCAAGGAATCATACAAAGATCTCAGTCACTTAGCCTTCAAACAATCTAGTGCTTATCTTGTTCATAACAAATCTATAAAATATCATCAACATATCTTCAAATATATCAAAAACTTACTAAACGGGTATTGTTTTGCATACTCATACTTTTGATCGGGACACACTATTGTGTGCACATACTTGTACAATGTTTACAGTGTGTTTAACTGCTTATACAGTTGAGTGTTCCAATAAAAATATGAGTGTACAAATCAACTCCCTTACTAAATTGACATGAATAAGATTAGTATATTATATTGAATTGACATGAATAAGATTAGTATATTATATTGAGATCATCATCAGTTCGAACCAATACTACTAAATCATTCTAGTTTCTTCTTTTCCTGTACATGTAAAATGTCCCCAGTTTTTTTCTATCAAACCCAACTACTCATTTTACTTCTATACTTTACACAAATTCCTTATTTAAGCAGATATCAGCTTCTTATAAACCAGTAGTTTTTATAAACTCGCCCAATGTCACAGCAGATGTCACCATAAACTTACCGTATAAACATGCATTACGGGTGCTCTTAGGCATCTCCTGAAATCCAAAAAGTTACAAAAAAGCCGAAACAAACTTTCATATCAAAAAGTATGTGAAAATAAACCTCAACAACTAAAAATTCTTATCTGTTGCAAGTAAAAATATCAACTCGCATCCTTGTGTTACCTTATTCCATTCTGTAAGTAACATACAGTTAAAATCAAACGAATTTAAATGCAATCACAAGAACTAGCTCCAACGTAAGTACTTAAACCTGTTGAATCACATAAACAAACGGATACGTGACATAAACTTATATAACTTCTTATATCATTCCAAAATTTCATACTACTACAAAAACAGTCTTAAATTTGTCACGAGAACAGTCATAACTGTTCATTTGTATTCAAATGAAGGCGGGCTTGGAGCATCAAAGCTCTCCAAAACCTGTGTCTTGCCACTGTTACTTGGTCCTGTTTCTGTCTGCTTCCCACCACCAAACAACCCTCCAAACCATGACGGTGAATCTGATGTCGTTGATGAGGATGAGGATGGCAAACCATCCAAGTTCACTTGATGTCCCATTGGAATTGGTGACATGTTCGGGGGAGCTTCTTCCATTGGAGGAAGATTTTGTGGAGCACTCATGAGCTTATTCAACATGATTCCTGCACCTTCTATCATAGCAAGTAAAACCCCACCAAAGATTGCGGACCGAGAAGCTGGACCAAGTCCCTGACGCATCGAGAGAAACCCACCAGTGGCAGCACCAGCTATGATCGAGTTCCAAGGGTCTTCTTTCTGGCGGACATAAACCATTGTGCAATCAAAAGTAGAGAAAAGACCACCCCAGACGGCAAAACTGCCTCCCACACGAGGTGCGTTCATTCGTACTGCTTGGGTCCCACCCATGAAACGCTCACCTTTTGGTGAGTTATAGGTTCCTTTAAGAAAGTGGAAAGCTGCACCACCGACTGCACCCATGCCAAAGGCTCCACCAATGTCGTCTAGTATACGGTCTGGACATGGTTCACGAGAAGTTTCTGGGGTTCCCATCTGTCAACAAGAGTGAATAGGTTGTGAAATGATATTGAAACAATAACTAGTAAAAATGCAATACACCAAAATGATTATCATTTGTTCTAGCGATTTTCTTGTAGTTATCAAATTCCAACAAACATAGGCCAAAGGTGCCCCCACAAACAAGCGGTTGCTGTTCAAGTCCCATAAGGAACAAATGTATGTCATATTTTCCGCTCTAAACAAATATTATTATTCCTATCAGGAAGATGCGTTGATAAAATTTGGGGTACTATATTAACCAAAGTCCAGTTTGAACCCTTGTAAGAACTATTTCTAGATTCACTTTTAGACTCAAATTCGTCTATGATATTTAGAGAAAACACGGCAAAATTATTCAACAAACAG
Organism: Artemisia annua; assembly: GCA_014162995.1. Taxonomy (NCBI): domain Eukaryota; kingdom Viridiplantae; phylum Streptophyta; class Magnoliopsida; order Asterales; family Asteraceae; genus Artemisia; species Artemisia annua. The sequence goes on along the minus strand of LBNU01021407.1, from coordinate 102,538 downwards.
ACTGATCTAATCTTGAAGGTCGACCCTTCGCGCCAAAGAATTTGACACTCTCACTCTATCAACTTTAGCCAGCACTAAGTTACCTCTGTATACAAATGGCCAACATATTCACTACACAAAGGCTAATAGCACAGTAAGGGAGCCACCTTATATACAAGCTTTTATAATACATAATCGCCAACATATTCTTAATAGTTAATAGTGGGGCTAGAGTTTGAGAAAATTTCCATAATACAGAATAACAGATAACGAAAGCATATAAAATTGTGTAATTTAGCTTGGTTCTTAGTATCTTACAAGAATCGTGTCATGTTACATGACAGCTGAAAGTTAACCTTTGAATAGTGTATAGACACAAATAGACCTCTTATCTGTTTCAAGTCAAGTTCTAATTCATGGTCTGCCAGACCCAAAATACGTAAACCACTCTTAGTAAAATATGTAGGAAGGATCTTAGAAAGTTTTCTTATGACAAGGTTTTAGTCAACGAATTTCCTATCCTATCATAAAAGTTCATAAACTCGCCTCCTCTATTTTCAGCCTCAATTAAGTAGCAACCAAAACTTACTCGAAAAAAGAGTGTTGTTATTAACATAAGAGTTAACATACATCATGTGCAAGTAATCTCAAATAATTCAGTATAGTGAAGAGTATAACATAAGTAGTTCCACTATCCAACTATAGCCAGCACTTCGATACTCGAACTCAATATAGAGTGACACTTGGATACTCGAATTTAATATAGATAATAGTAGAGTATTCAAAGACTAAAGTTTGGTAAGTCAAGTTATAAGCAGGCCATACAACAATTTGGGTTTCAAAGCTATATCATATAGCATAACTCTTAATTCCCGAGTACATATACATCTCCAACCCACCCATTCAGTTGGATATCTAAAGCGAGATGCCATAAATTACTTCAAAATCTTAATATTCAACTTAAAAAGTATAAAATTACTCGATTTGAGCTCAAACCATCACGTGAACACTTGTTTCCTCTCTTTCATCGCATTGGGATGCAGGACTATCCCCAAAAGGCCAAGAAAATGCTTGTAACAAAAATTGATAAGTATTAACTAGCAAGTTACCATCACGACAATGTCCTAGATGTGTGGTAACGTTAACCAATTGTTACATCAAACACACTAAAACTTTTGCTAACTTCAAATGGGATGCATCAGTCCGATCACCCTGTAACATGCTTTTCCACACCTTTTTAGATCATTCATATGGTTGATTAGTAACAATTTATCTTGAGTAACTATAGTTTGCAAACTAAACAAAATAATGACACCGCCATTTTCAGTGTAGTTTACTCGCATAAGCGGCCACTTATCGCCCATGTCAACGCCTACTAAAAATGCGGAGAAAGCCAGTACAAGATGATGGGATCGAGGCAATCCAGCTCAAGGTTACATCTAGTTTGGCGAGTGTGATGTGGCCGTTGTCAAATATTACCCCATTCCTAGACATTCTCGTGGTATAATATAACTTAGTCGTTGATTCCATTCAATTGATATGATACAAGCTATTTCTTATGAATGGTCCACGTCAACGTGACAAAATACGAATTTTAATCGCTTAAGCTATAGTTTAAGCGTCGAAACTACAATAACCAGTGACTCTTTAAAACTAAATTACCTTAGAACTTTAACGTGATTTTGTGGCTTATCTTTCTCAATATGTTATTTGAAGATCTCCAATTAAGTACCTTGTTTGATAATCTATGTTCTCAAACAAAGTAAGTTAATTTTCAAACTTAGCTAAAATATAATAATAAACCATAACACTAAAAAAGTAAAAATCATACATGTCCACAAACGAGGTTTTCCATGTTCATGTTACAAGACCAACTCTTTGACACAGATGTACGCAGCCTAACTGCGGTGACCATTTCCGACCCTTTCCCTTGCCAACCCCAAATGTGTACCTAGTGAGGTGTAATCCCTTGACCTCAAGTGCCTTACCACTAGGCCATTAAGGGGGTGTTTGTTTCTGCTTATATAGCCAGCTTATGGCTTATTTAGTTTTGGGCTTATGGTTCATAAGCTCATTTTTTGTAGCTTATTTTGCAACCTTTTGGCTTATATAAGCTTATACAAGCTTATTATATCATAATAAGCTTATATAAGCCGAAAAGTTTCAAAATAAGCCACAAAAAGTGAGTTTATGAAACATAAGCCCAGAACCAAATAAGCCTTAAGCCGGGTATATAAGCCGAAACAAACACCCCCTAAAAATGATACATAACCCCTAAATTTATAGTCGGCTTATGGCTTATTTGGTTTTGGGCTTATGTTTCATAAGCTCGCTTTTTGCGGCTTATTTTGAAACTTTTCGGCTTAAATATATATACTTATTATGTCATAATAAGCTTATACAAGCCAAAAAATTTCAAAATAAGCCACAAAAAGTGAGCTTATGTAACATAAGCCCAGAACCAAATAATTCATAAGCCGGCTATATAAGCCGAAACAAAACACCCCATAAAAAAAATACATAAACCCTAAATTTATAAATTTATAAATAAAAAAACACTAAACTATAACAAACAGTAAGAAAACACAAATCAAACAAAAATTTTAATTATTATTTCAGATCATGATCAAAAAGCATCTATCATTTCACAAGATCCCTAAAATTATGCACACAAATCAATAACAAATAAAACACTCATATTCATATATTACGCTACTAATATAACTCTAAACATAAAACAAATTAAAAACAGTCGTATGTAAATGAAATTGGATTTAAGGTTTATACCTCGTTGGTCGGCTTTGTTGTGTTGTACGGATGGATGGGTTGTTGAGATGGTTTTGGGGGAGAACAATGTGGAACCTGACTAAACCCTTTATTTGTTTACTTTTTTACAGGTTTGGTCCCTCAAGTTTTATTGCTTTTAATGTTCTTGGTTGCCCACTAGTATATACTAGTTTTTGTTTTACATGATTTCTTTGATGTCATTGTATTTTCCATCCTCACACACACCACTCATAAAGTGTATCGTAGTGTTTGGTATGTTGTAAATACTTGCAATTAAAGCAGGAAAAAAAATTATTAAGATATAATAAAAAAAATTGTTTGTTTACATTTATAGAATGTAATGATTCATTACAAGGAATGACCCATTACACCAAAACCATTTAAGCAATGGCGGAGTTAGAAAATTTTTCGTGGGAGGGCTGAAACAAATTTTTTTCGAGAAATACATTAAATGGGAGGGCCGAAATAAATTTTTTTCCGAAAATACACATGAAATCGCAAATAAATACACTAACGGGCTTGGACCTAGGGGGCCGGGACCTTCCCCGGTCTTCACATAGCTCCGCCCCTGCATTTAAGGGTCTCATAAATTTTTTTTTCATTATATCTTGTAATGGAATCAAAATTACATAAAACTTCATCATTAACCTACCAAATTAAATAAACTTCCTATCATTAATGGGTATTTTAGTCTTTTTATTATCGATTCCATTACGTCTTATTATACAAACCAAACATGATTAATAACGACAATGAATCATTACATTACACTATTTATTCCATTCATTTGACACTTCATTCTTTCCTACCAAACGAACTCTATTTGCTTGTAAACACAATTTTCGATGATGGTCTTTCTGAGAGTAGCCTCTTTACTCCCGGATAATGCTATAACTATGTACATCTCACCTACCCTCGCTTCAGCGAGATTGAGTATTGTTTTTGTTGTAATTGTGCATGCTAATATAGTAGTTAGTAGTATGTCTATCTATATTTCATCGTTAAAGTTTTGACCAATTTATTTTTGTTATGATAGTTTCTTATCTTAGTTTGTTACAGTTTTACAAGATAATAAATCATCAAAAGGAATTTATAANGTTATGGTTTAAATTTTTTGTAGCTACAAAATTTAGCTAGAACTTAAATATATTTTCCCTGTAAGCATAGCTACAAGATTTGAGTAGATGTTCTTTTTACAAGTTTCATTGATATATATATTAGAGCTAGGGATAAATGCTTTGACATGGAGCTCTATGAGAGGACAAAGGTGGATCTCTCGGATGAAGCACAAAAAGAGCGAGTGAACGAGATTATTGAAGATCACGAGCCTTTTGACGGAGAGGCTCTTTTGGATACCAAGTGCCTAAGATGAGGAACACTCGCTATCTTACCCGAAGACTGCTATCATCTACACCAACATTACTTGTCATTAAATATCACATGTTTTTAAAATTTGCTTGTGTTTGAATGTATTCTAGACTGAGCCACCCTATTTGGTATAGTATAATTAAGCCCGTTTTAATCTCAATGTAACATAGAAGATTTAATGATTATGAATTTATGATACTTTTGTTAATTCTAGACTTTGATTTTTTGGAAAGAAACATATGTGTGTTGTTTGCATGTGACAATGGGCCAATCCAATAACACCACTTAGGCCCATGGGCTTGGAACTAAGAGCTAAAAACCAAGGGGTTTAGGAATAGATTGGTTATTGTTCAATCCTAAACGTAATTAATCTTGAACAAAAGTGTAACATGTTTACTCCGTAAATCTTAATCTTATATATAACTTGACAACGGAAGTGCTGCACGCAGGGAAGGTAAACACCGTCCGTGGTGGGCATACGGGAGGCGATGTCAACTATACATGCCATAGTCGTGACTCGTGAGGGAAACCATTCAGGTGATGTTTTTGAGTTGTGCATTATGTTTGAAGCACGGTTTATATTTTAACGTTTAAGGCTCTAATATTTCAAGAAGACTTGAATTTTGTGAGACAACGAGCTATATACAAATGATAATTACCGATGATCAACGTCATCCTAGCATCATATTTTATTTCCACCGATACCCATCCGTTTTGTCGGGCAGCTAACAATCATTTTTTTTTTAATCAAAAGATATCACAAATGAAAAGCTCGTATGTGACCGGAAGCATGTACTCCTCCATGAATGATGTCCGATATATTGACGGACGACGATGATTCACGAGACACCGTATACTCTAACGATTTTCTTTTTCTAACAACTTCTAACTTTATAATCAAGTTAATTCGACACTTTTCAATCTTTTATGTTTTAGTGACGTTCTTACGGAGTATGTATTTTCTAATGAACAATAATTTAAAAAAGTAAAATAATGGTCCTGCTAAAGTAAAAAAGGCTGCCCAATTGAGGCTCTTTTTTGGAATTTGGAGTCACATGAAACCAACAAAAACACGGGTTTCTATCAATATGCGGAATGGCTAACTTACCGTACTTGCCAACCAACCACAACATAGACACGGACGGCTAAATAGCCATTTGCATTTTACTTTCATAAAGAAAATTAACTATGTAATATAGACTCCATACATCACAATCACAAATTTATATAGCATGTCTTAAGCAAAAACTTAAACTCGTAACTATTTTGATAAGGAATTTCTCTTACAAGTAACGTGAAATACTATTAAGACACAAAACATTCGATTCAAATCCCGTAAGTTAGTCATTCAAAAAGTTAGAAACAATGATTACAAAGAAAACACGACCGTATAGTTGGGCATGTTAAAAGCTTGACTTAAGTTAAATATGTTTAACTTACTTAACTTACACGACCGATTTAATTACATGTTTGTCTAAACGAGTAAATATGTTGGAAGCTGATGTAGCGTAGCAAGGAGATTGTCAATGGATTTAGGATTTACGGAGTATTTGTCAGCTCAGCTCGAAACGACGTATCTGATTAGATGCGTTTGACCTATCATGAACCACACTAATTAAGTCCAACTTTGATAGATTTGTTTTCGAAGTATATTGTTAATTTGTATATCTGAGAACTCAATCCTCGTAGATTAGCTGGTCAAAAGTTCGGAATATCTGGTCTGTCTCATACTTGATCTACCTCGTGCTTGTCAAGTTGTCTCCTACAATCCAAAACAAGAGAATTCATGTACCGGCATATATGTAAAGTCTTGTATTTTAATGATTAAAATCACAAATGACAAATACCTTTTACCCCGTGACCTCTTGCTATCACTTAGATCTATTTTCTTTTTGTATCTTTCTCTAATCAATTTGTTTTATCTAATCATGACCCGCTAACAAACTTTTGCAAATACATGAAATAGGCCGGCATATTATATCAGAAAATTACAAATTATAGAATATTCTTTGTGTTCTAATGCAATGTCTGATTAGGTTAAGTGTATATGGAAAGCTCAAATTTTTTTTACAAAAATAAATTGCAAAGCTTAAATCATGTATTTTTTAACACTGGGGAAATTTTGTAAAAAGAACAAACTTTGTATTAGTATATAGAACTGAAACCGAACCGAATATGGTTAGTTCGGTTCGATTCAGTCCGGTTTGGCTCAGTTTTCGGTCCAATATGCTCATCCCTACACACATTTATGAGATTATGACAACTTAACAGACATTTAGTTTTATGTTTGCTTATATGTATGCTATTAGAGTTATTGAATTCTTCAAACTTTGACTAGTTCATGGTCAGTTAGAGCATAATAAGTCTAGAGATATTCTACACGTTATGGGACATGTTTTCTAGTTTGAGTATGTCAAAGTCGAGTCTCTTTAGCCTAGGTTTACTTTGAAGTCTTGCGGTCTTGCCTATTTAAAAGCTACTAGTACTAGTCAAGTCAATGAAGTATGAAAAGCAGCATATCAATTTATCCAACATATGCAACAGACAAGATGACGATCCCATTTTGACAATAATTTTTCCACAGCATGCATTAAGGAAAATGTATGGTTACGTATTGTCGACTTTAACATATAGTTCGACAACAATAAAGACATTTGTCAAAAAATGTGATGAAAATGTTGACCAGAAACCATGAAATGGTGATACAATACTAAATGCATGGTAACTGTAAAAGTATAAGTTTGTTAACATATGTAAAACCTACAGTTTAATTATTAAAATTTATAACTACCAAAATAGTGATGAAAAGTTACAAATTTGTTTGCATAAAACACATAAATAGTCAAATATAAATAATTGCTTATTATTTCTTTGAGTGATTACAATTTATTACAACTTATACATGGTTATAGACTTTTGTGTCATAGCATCCATATACATACATTTATTTGAGAAGGTAAATATAAACAAGAAAATACACAATAACACCCTATATAGAGGTTATGTCATCTTGTATCTTCGTATACAATCTTTAGTGATGTATGATCGACCTAACAATAGTGTGGTAACACATGCTCGGTATCAACCTTTTTGACCTCGCTGTCGTCGAAATACCATTCACCAACTCCATCTGCGATGGTCTGCAGACAACAATATGATATAAGTTTCTTGCGATAAATATATCATTAGCAAAAGTGAAAGATGTAACATAACATTTTACCTTATCATCCAACTTCGATGTAGGATTTCCATACCATGCTGATTGAGTTTCGGATTGGCAATGAGTCCAGCAAGTGTTGATGAACATTCCTCTGGATGTACTATTGGAAACGGGTGAAAGCGTTCCTAGAAAGTCTGACCGAAATTCTGTATGTAGCTCAAACGGTAAAAACAAAGCTTTAGTGTCATTCAAATCGAGAGAACCTAGCAAGGCTTGCTTGATCACATATACCTTCCAATCTTTGGAGTTGGGTTGACGAGCATTGATTCAAATCATTCTTGCACGCGGTATATTCACCATTGGGGTCAGCTTCATATGATGCCAAAATGTTGGACACCTTAATAGAAATTTCATTATGTCCAATAAGTTTGATTTGAAACAATATATTATGATAGTATCTTATGAAATATGGATATAGTACTAACCTGCCATGTATCGTAGGCCGAGTTCATAACAAATACAGGAGTCTTAATGTATTGTATAGCGTACTGAGGGAAGAAACACTACATTTCAAATCAAATTTTGATTAGTTAGTATGTCTCTACTTCAATTATACTATCACGAATGTGACAAATGACCGAATTAACGGTAGGTGCTCTTACCAAACTAGGTTTCATGCTCGATGTACACCCGGAAGGTAAATGGTTTGCAGATCCCTACAACAAATAGCAAATCAATTTTTTGTTCATAATACAATTATTGCACTCATTATATCACAAGGGAAAGAGTAGAGCGTACATGTAATGTAACGACTTTGTCGTAGTATTGCTCAAAATGATATTCCCCAGACACATCTTTCCTGTTGACATTTAGCATGATGAATTACCATATTTGCATTAAAATCTTGTTCACGTACGTGTTACAATGAAACAATTATATTTGTTGTGAAACTAGCTCTTTTCTTTTTAGTCTATTAAAACATGTGTGTTTGTGTGTGTGAGATTTAGAAATAAAGCACAATAGCTTACGCATGAGCAAAGTAACCGCCATCCGGAACACATTTTACTCTAGTACTTGATGGAAAGTATCCCCTAAACTTATCACAATTTAGTATCGCAGCCAATCCACCGGCCGAGCACCCAGAGAGAACAGCCTATATATTGATATATGTTATGTTAGATTCATTAAAAGACGTTAAAACATGTATTTAATACACTTGATCGATTTTGGCAACTATTGATTGTGAACAGAAAGATCGAGAGGGATATGGTACATTTTTTGCATTGTCCATTCCAAGCCCCATGAGCTCGTCAAGGATAGCATTGAAGACCCGTGCGCCTCTAAAGTAAAGGTTATTTGTCTGCATACGAATAGTAACAAATCAAAATTTATACTTCTGAGTTCTGATCGATATGCGCTATATATGTTTATTTAAAATGAATAATTAAGATGTTGTAACTTACGGAATCAACTTCTTCCACATCTCCGGTAAATGATGACCCGTCACAGTATCTCATGATAACCCTGTTCCAATTATGGAAATCTGAAAATAAAAAGTTGTTATTGACATTAAAAACACAATTTAGCTTTAAAAAGTAGTACTAAATTTGATTTTCAGGTTCCGTTGTGCATTTTTTCTTAAAAAATTGGCAAAAAAAAAACGAGCTACCATATAAATAAAGTGATGAAGTAAATAATAGATTCTTACAAGGATTTTGATCTTCTTGATTGCTCAAGATCCCGGAAAAGTACAATTCTGGCATCAATTTAGATGATCCTAATCCGTTAGCCATAGTTTTCCTGTAAACGCAATCTTCCACCGAGTGGCACCATCCTCCTCCCTGAATCAATATATCACATGTAAAACTTATATGGTCTAGTAGATATGAATATACTTTATATCTAATGTGTACAACATGTGTAACCATATTTTCTAAAATTAGAAAGTCACGACAACTTAAACAAACCTGTATATGAACCAGCCAATTGTTGGCACCATCTCCAGACCCTTTATCGAGCTGGTATGCAGGTGGGCTTCCATCCAAACAAACTGCGTCACAAATAAAAATCATCACTTTCTTATACTAAACATAAAAGTATATATACAACTTGCTTCATACCAAAAACAAATGTAAGCTCAATGAAACAACGCGTACCTGCTCCTTTGTCCACAGCGCTCTCAATGACAGATATCCCTCCTTCTGAACTTCCTATTAATAGAAACATCGTTATGCATACTATTACTATGCATTTAGGCAACTCTTTTGGTCTTGATATAACCATTTTTTCTGTTTGGTAACAATATCTTTGGATACGTGTGTGTGTTTTCTGAAACTCAACAAAGTTGTCAAATGTTTTTGAGACAACAAAGGATGATGGGTTCAAGTAACATGGTATATGGAGGTACTTATAGAGAACTAGAAATGTGCAACTTTTGTTTATGGTCCCTATAGTATGAACTAGTGAATATGTGACCCTTGGAAATTATGTTTGGTGATGTGTTATGCAATGTCATGGAATTTAAGATAACGTCTTTGAAGATAAAGATATTAAGTAGATATGGACAAAATTCTAAGACGATCTAAAGGAGAAAATTCGACGCTGGCATAAGTCTATGTCGTGTTTGATACGTAGATTCTAACCGAATCCCTTCTAGATCACTAAAGCCGATTATCCTCAAACGGATAGACGTAGTTTCAGATACATGGTATTTAATTTTAGATGACCAATCTTTTTTTACATATCAAGGGACTAATGTCCCCTCTCTATCTTTATTTGATATAATGGATGAGATTAATTCAACAATTTAAAAAACCCACTTGCACCATTTTTTTTCAAATATTAATAATATCTTTCAAACCGTTAATCGTTAAACGAAAATAATTATATCATTACGACGAGCATTTAATTATATTTCTATATATAGATAGGCACTTCGACATACTTTCGACAAAATTATTTTTTTGTATTTTTCACGTTTTTTTTCGCTACTGAAATTTGCATGAAAAAATCATGTGTGATTTTATATATCATATGTGATTTAACACTAATATCATATGTGATTTAACACTAATATCACATGTGATTTTTTATGCAAATTTTAATAATGAAAAAAAAAATGAAAAAACGTGAAAAAAAAAACGAAAAAAAAATAAATAAATAAAAATTTGTTGAAAGTATATCAAAGTGCCCCTCTATAAAAAAAGATAATTAAATGCTCGTTGCCTTGGTGTAATTATTTTCGTTTAACGATTAACGGTTTAAAATATATTTAAATTATAAAAAATATATGAAATATTAAAATGCTTTTAATCTCAACCATGATTTCATTTTAAATGAATGGTAGGGATGAATCCCTTGGTATGTAACATAAGTTTGGTATGTAAAATAACTCTCCTCTTAATTTTGTTGGTTACAACTTCTTTGTCTTGCTAGCTTTTTAACTGTCTGATAGCTATATTGTACTTATATATGTCGCAAACTAGCTAGCTCGTAACTCAATTGGTCTCAAAACAGAAAACTTTTCTAGCTACTTATGTTTTATTACATATTTTGATATTTTGACATAATCAAAATTATGATCATTGCTTGGAAAAAATATCCAAAACCATTTTGCAAATCTGTAATAGTATAAGAAACCCAACATCATGGTGGAATTATATTCATCAATCCACTCTAAAACATTTTCTACTTAGATGTAACCAAGTGTTTTATGTAGCTGAATAGGTTTTAAAATGTCACTAGTACAAGATAAGGCATAGTCATCACATTTTACTCTAAATGCTTTCTGCAATAACATCATATAACATTCTTTAGCTTCAAAATGTACACACTATTCATACTTTAACAGGAAAACCATTATTTACAGTTAATAAAGATAACATTTATTCATCCAATACATTTTTAAACTTATAAGTATAATGTTGAAATAGGCTTTTGTTGCATCAACCATTATGTAAATGGACTATGAGTCAAAATGGCTCAAGGGCATATCAAGTTAGTTTTCTGTCTATTCAATATGCAATAAAAAAAGAATTCACATAAATCAAAAGAGTCAACAACTTTCACTGAAAAAATAACATATTTTTAGTCTTTTATATACTAATGCACTTACATACAAATCTAAGTTCAGTTTCCTAAATTTACAGTCCATATGCTAGTTTAGTCTATGAACAACTTTGTTTGCAATTTTGTCAAGATTGATCATAACATTAATTCCATCTATCTGCTATATGACAATATATTGTGTCACACACATATCCAAAACACCTCCTATAATGGATAGAAAGTTCATCATCACTTCACCGATACATTATGAGAAATCCGTATGCCAGCTAGTATATATCGCTTCTTGCTAAGTTTAGGATTCAAAATTATAAATAGACAGTCCCGACGATTTGAACAAGCTAGCATACAGCTATAATGACAAGTAAAGCTAGTCTGGATATGAGACATTGAATTGTTGACGTCTTGTCTAAATCTTGTATCAAGCTTAAACGTTGGCGTGCTTCCATCCTTATAAATTGTAGTTTGAACATAAGACATCTTCCTTTCTAAAATAAGAAAGTTCTATCTCATAAGTTCAATAAATCAACATGAGTCTTTGCATATCCAGCTTGGCTATGACCAATTTCATATTAAGTGTTAGACTCTTGCTTAAATAGTATAACTTGTATTGTGGTTAATAGTACAGTAATTATACTAGCAGATCTTTGACCTAACCATGTACTCATGAATGTAATGCGTTTATTTTAGTAACTAGTTGAAGGTTCGAGTTTCTTTATAGACAAATGTTTGCATTACATCTAATGACGATAAGTTTTAATTCGATATTGACTGATTTCTCATCGACTACAAATGTATGGTCAGGCACTTTCATATCATCATAGGTGGTTCAAATTAAACTTCACTAGTTACATGACTTGAGTTACATATCGTGAGGGTAGTCAAATAAAGTGTTAAAAAAGGTCACATTGACTGAGTTAGACCTTATACATCTGAGTCTTATCATCAAGCCCTTAAATTCTTAAAAAGCAACCTGAAAATAAGATTCCTTGTTCGTGTACTCGTTTACAAATGTATAGTTACAATATCAAAAAGTACTAATGTAATTACTTTCGAAGTGTTCTATCATTATGTAGCAATATTTTAAGTACATTTGTTGGTCAAGTGTATGCTATATTTGTCTTTCTCATTGTAATAAAAACTTTTTGTCATTTGTTTATTTAAGCTAACCTGTATATGAACAAACCAATTGTTGACGCCATCTTTAGACTTCTATTATTGGAGATACGTATACGAATTGGAAACAAAAGCAAGTTTAATGAATTGATAAGCACCTAAAAACCATTTTCATAAGGATATACTTTGAAAAAAATATATAAAATCAGTTGATAAGAGGTTTGTTATATATAGAAACTGAAATTGTTCTTCAACATTGCGATTCAAAAAAAGTTGTGATGATTTGTTGATGTATCTCAACTTCTCAAGCTCCACACACACGAACGTACGTGTGTATTTAATAGCATGGTACCTGTGCGTTGCGGCAAGAAATATTATGTAATTAAAATTTTCGGCGAGCAAATTTTCTTCTATTATGTGTTTTTCGGATTACGACTTGCAAGAGAAAACATTCACCACACACTCCACATTAATTGCACTTATCGAAAAAAGTTTGAAATTGACAAGTACGTAATTTTGTAAATGATTCAAGTTTGTTTTCCATTTGTGAAGAAAAAGGCCAAATGTTGGTAACTTTAAATTTAAATGGACCATAGGCCCATAGTTATTGTTTGTATTCTTTGTCCATGGACTTTTATAAATGGTGGATCAAAAGGTTCAAAATTAAATAACCAGGTTGAAAAGCTGTACATAAATGCAGAATTTTAGCTTACGTCTACAACGAACTTATTATAATGTATGAAAATGCAGAATTTTAGCTTACGTCTACAACGAACTTAAGATTAGCCATTTTTGTAGAGTTTTTAACTTAATTGTAAACTAATCAAAATATTACGTTATTTTACATTGTTTTTGTTATTATAAAACTCAGAATAACTCACTTGTGTTTTGCTGATGACTTGATGATGTTTTGTCATGGTGATAACAAGTCAGTTAGGATTATCAAGGATACTATTCAGGAATTTAGTAAGTATTCTGGGCTTCATCCTAACATGGGGAAGAGTACAATATTTTTTGGGAGTATTGGTGATCAATTGAAGGCTGAGTTGTTGAACATTGTTCCTTTTAAAGTTGGAAAGCTTCCTATGAGGTATTTGGGGGTTCCTTTACTTGCAAAATGCCTGGGTGTTGCTGACTGTCAAATACTTATTGATAAAGTTAAAACTAAAGTTCATGACTGGAAAAATAGATGTTTGACATATGCAGGAAGAGTTCAATTGATTGCTTCTGTTCTATCTGCAATGCAAATTTACTGGGCTTCAGTTTACATGCTTCCTAAGACAGTGATCAGTGATATTGATAAGATTTTAAAGGGATTTCTGTGGAATCAAAGTGATAGTTGTAATGGTAAAGCTAAACTTGCTTGGAAGATTATTTGTAGAACCAAAGATCAAGGAGGATTGGGATTTAAGCCTTTAAAAGAATGGAATGATGTTCTTATGATAAAGCATGTTTGGAATATTGTTGCTAAGAAAGAGTCTCTGTGGTATCAATGGATTGATAAAGTCAAGTTAAAAGGCAGAAGTTTTTGGGAAGTAAATGTGGATAAGAGTGATAGTTGGTGTTGGAAAATCATTCTTGAGCTCAGAGATAGAATTAAACCTTATGTGAAGTATACTGTTGGGGATGGCAAGTCAACATCTATGTGGTATGACCCATGGCATAAGAATGAGCCATTAGCAAAGTTTATTACTAGAAGGGACATTTATGATGCTAGGCTTAATAATTGTGCTACAATTGCTGATATGATTCAAGATGGAGAGTGGATTTGGCCTACTGAATGGAGAGTTAAGTTCCCTATATTAAACTCCATCAGTGTACCAATTCTGGATGATAATAAAGATACTGTTATGTGGATGGGTAAGAAGTGGAAGAATAATAAATTCTGTGTTAAAGATGTTTGGAAGTGTATGAAGACTGAGTATCCTATTGTTGAATGGCATAAGATTATTTGGTTCTCTCAATGCACTCCTAAGCATACATTCATTATGTGGCTGGCACTTCATGACAGATTGCAAACTCAAGAGAGGATGAGTAAATGGAACAACATTGGTAATCTTTTATGTCCTTTCTGCTCAAGTTGTTGTGACTCTATACATCATCTCTTTTTCCAGTGTCATTTTACTAATAAAATCTGGATGGTGATTAAGTGTGAGTTGGAAATGAATGATGCACCTGATGAATGGGCACATTTGATTCAGAGGATGATAAGGGATATGGGCAATAACAGAATTACAAGTGTTTTGGGGAAGATTGGAGTTGCAGCTTGTGTCTATAACATCTGGAGAGAAAGAAATCAAAGATTGTTTCAAAATGTTCAAAGATCTGAGGAAATTCTAATTAACATCATTAAAGAGGAGTTAAAGTGGAAGCTTATGAGTTTGAGAATGAAGAAGTCAACTAATGTCAGAAGAATTCTTGATAAGTGGAACATCCCCTTGCATTGTGTTTGTGTCTAAAAAGGTTTTAAGGGTGTTTGGCAGAAATCTGTGAACAGGGGAGTTAATGGAGTGTTTGGCAGTATGGTTTGCTTGTGTAAAGAATGGGCTCTGAGTTTTTGCAGGGTATGTTTCATCCAGAATGATCTTTACATTTGTAAGATCCTTTGTTTTCTGGTCATAACAATGCTGAAGTACCTAGTAAAACTCAGATTAAATTTTGACTAAATTTTGGCTTAATCTTGACTTTAATTGCAAACTAAAATGCTTAAGTTTGCCGATATGGTAAAACTGAGCAATATAATTAGTCAATTAAAAAAAGTTCATGTTTCAATTGTAGCATATACTTTAAATGTGTAATTCATTTACTAATAGATAATTATTTGTGAATGCATAACAACGATGGTGCCCGGTGGTCCAAGAGAGGAGAAGTACTCGAAACCCATGTTTGGTTTCTAGTAAGAGCACTCGGTATCTTTGCCAAAATCAAGCCATTAGTCCCTTTTGATACCATTAACGCCGCCAAACCCGTACCATGCAATACGCCAACTACAAGCCAAATATGTTTTGAGTTGGTTCAGTGGCTCACGCCATTCGTCCCTTTTGTGTGTTTATTGTGAGTGTGCGGGTATTTTTAGTGGGCAGGGGCGGCCCTGGTGGTGGGCGAGCGGGGCGACCGCCCAGGCCATCAAACATACAGGGGGCACCAAAATTTCAATGTTGTGAATCCGTTTTGTATGATGTATATGGTGTTGTATGATACAAAAATGTCTTATTTAATTCAGAAGAAGGGGAAGAATAAAGAAATAAGAGGTTATTAATGATGAAACAGAAATACAAGATGAAGAAAAGAAAACTATATTAGATGAAACTAAATGATACACACACACTCTCACACCTCTAAATCTCATAGAGAGTCATGAGGGGTATTTATAGGCTTTATATAATAATAGTTTGCCCGTGTACATTAATAGTCCCTGCGGGTGCAACTATCTACATTATAATCCAATTCACGTGTAAGAGGTTATTTTCACAAAATTGCAAACCTAACAGTTGTACACTAGCATTAATTTATGTGTGTTTCCTTGAATAGAAATGCATCCGATGTAATAAACGTCGTACGCACGAACTGACTGTTAGATAATGTAAACCCTGTAGGTATAACTTTATTATTGAACACTATATATAATAGTGAAACCCTAATACCCAAAACTCACAAACCGGGCTTGAGCCTAATTATCCACTAATACTCCCCCGCGGTTCGAGCGGCGAAATCGCGAAAGCTCGAACTGGAGTAGTAAACTAAGAAAGCAAAATAAAACAATAAACCAAAATAAAACGGGATAACCCAAAGTATCCCAAACAGTCATCTCGGGAATAAGAACTCTAGATTCGAAACCAACAAAAGTCGTCTCGGGAATTAATACCCTGGATTCGACACCAACAAAAGTCGTCTCGAGAATTTATACCCTGGATTCGACACCAACAAAAGTCGTCTCGGGAATTAATACCCTAAATTCGACATAAAAAAATAAAAACAAACAATTAAATAACTAATACTTTTTTTTCAACAATAAAACAAATCTTATGAGATGCCAAATAAAACTCCACCTGCTTGCTTTGCCTCCTTCCATAACTCACGAATCAGAATAAAAGAAAACAAACTACATGTGTGCTTGCTTCCATTAATTCACATCCGAATGCCATGCAATTATATACTTCCCATGCAATTCCCTTGACGGCAGATATATTGTTGGACAACTTTTTTTATTTTTTTATTTTTATTATTTTTTTAAGGGATAATAGATGGTGAGTAGGCTTGACGGGGTGACATAGAAGAGGCGGCTCAGCTAAGCCAACTAGGTCTGAGGATCAGACCCGCTCCGATACCATGTTAGACTACATAATTTCCCATGAGGATAACTTTATTATTCATGCAATATTTATAGAGAGTACATAACAAAACCCTAAACCATGATGGACCCTAAGTCGATAACCAGGCTTGGGCCATATTTATCATCTAATACTCCCCCGCAGGCGAAATCACGAAACTGAAGAAGAAAACTAAGAAATATGTAGATTATAAAATTTGAGTCAATCTTTTCATAACTTATATGTGGGCTAAATAAACTTTATCCATTTGGTTTTTGGCCCATAAATCAAAGTTTTCAAAATCGGGATCTTATTTAAGATCGTTTTTTTTTGCAAGTCAAAATCGTAAAATCGGATCAGGATCTCAAGATTGGATCAGGATCTCATTTTCTTAATAGTCTTTATAATATTATTCAAATCTACAAATTATTATATATAATAAACACAGAATTATATAAATGTTTCGTGCAGATGTTGTCATAAATTATGAATATGAAATGTTTAAGGATATTAACATTTTTTTTTTAATTCTACTAGCATGGTACCGCACATTGTGGCGGCGGGTACTCTGAAATAAAATTTTTTGGTGAATCATGTATTTTAGTTTATTATGTTATATTTGGCCCGTGCCCGTTCGGACTTGAATATTTGTATAATTTGCTTTATTATTTGTATTAGTGACATTTAATGCAGGATTATGTTTAAGTTGGTTGTACAATATGCTTGATAATTTGTATTTCTTATGTAAGTGAAGTTTTAATGACTGCACTAACTGTATTTATTGACCAGTTAATTGAACATAATTGTGCAAAAGTAAATTGTACCTTTTGATTTAGTATTTGTATTCATTTAAAAATCTGCGCCATATTAATTGCTTATTTAAAACTAAAATAAAGAGTGTTTTTGTGTTTTAAAGTAGTATGTCTTAATTTTAAGAGAGAGAGAGAGAGAGAGAGAGAAAGAGTGTTTTGTATATTATATTTAGTATAGATAAAGGGAGGTGATTTGCACATCAAAATTTTTGATTATTACACCACAGTTTGTGCATTAAGGTTGTACTGTGTGCTTTTTGTGCATTACAGTGTTGTACAAAGTGGTGAAGTAATCAAAAACTACCTCCCATAGATAAAACACAATCCATAACTTTGTGATTTTTTAATTTGCGGTTCGAGAAAAATAAGATCGGATCGAATTCTATCTTAAGATCATATGTTTAAGATTGAAATCTTATAAAATCCTAGGCTTGCTAAGATCCTACGTAAGATCTGGATCATTTTTACTTTATATTATCGTAAAATCGTAATATTTTAAGATCAAAATCAAGATCTTAACAACTAAGGGATCAAAAGATCAATTCCCAAAAACTTGAACACAGATAATTTTGATGGTCATTGAATATTTCAAACCTTTACTTTTTTGATCTTGCCATGTCACTTACTTTTATTGTTAAACAAATCTTTAGAAAGTGATGGATAAATAATCATGGGAACTTGGAGGGCACTTATAACATATGCTGGAAACTTCTTTAGAAAGTCGAAGAAAGAAGCATGCGACGTCCACATGTGAATGACTGAATGGCAACCTAACCCAAGAAAAAGAGAAGTGCGACACGATATTTCTAAATTGTTTTTAAGAAAACAATATCAAAATTCTTTAGACTATTATTTCTAAATTGTTTTACCTTTTTATGTTAATTATTACTCAATATCAATATTTCTAATAGTTGGCCAAATAGCATGTTAACAACTCACAAACGAAGCAATATGACCTAGAAAAATGAGAACTCATTGCTTATACGTGTGAGAAAACATGACAAGTTATGTTACTAGAACTCATACCCGATTTCAAGTTACACGTACTAGTTTTTTAACTTGATTTACTTGATATGCAAATTATCCGTAAAAAAATATTTGTAGCACCCTTGTTTAGCAATTAAATAGAATATGACAACGTGATAAAAATAAATTCGAAAAATTTGGAAATTAAAGTATAGCATGTTTTCACTTATAAGTTTTTAATTTTAGCTTTAGGAATTGCTTCTAGCATATACTAATGTTCCATTTAAATGTAATTACTCCAATCAGATGCCACTTGTAGTACTTGTCAAACACTCAAATTAGCAACTTATTTAGAACTTGACTAACGACTTTTCATAGTTGACCAGTAGATTTCTTGACATTTCTTTGCTCTTTCATGGATCATGTCAACATCCTCAAACATCATATAAAACCACAAATACCATAATCAGCTTCTTCACCAACAAATCATCAAACTTCAAAAATACACTAAGCTACTTTACTCTCTTCATATTTCGAAATGAACCGAAATAGTACTCTTGTAGCAACAAAGGCGTCCCAGATGCTCTTAAAGCAACTAGGACCCCGTTTGTTCTCTACAACAAGTTTAGCACGTTCAACCATCATTGAACGCGCCAAGATTCCCATGAGTACAACTATGGGAACCACTAGGGTTTTTAACGTGCATGCTCGTAACTGGAGCACACAAGCGTCGTCTTCTTCTGACTCAGGAACAGAGAAAAAAGACGACACTGAAAAGAAATTAACAGTTCCAAGCTATTGGGGCGTAACTCCACCCTCAATCACAAAGGCCGATGGTTCCGCTTGGAAATGGAATTGTTTTAGGGTATGTACGAACTCCATCTTAAACATATATGTTTACATAAAACATTAAATTAACAATTGTTTTTGATTTTTTTCGATGAAATAGCCATGGGAAGCATACCAAGCAGACACATCTATTGATGTCAAGAAGCATCACACGCCAGTCACTTGGAATGATAAATTTGCATATTGGATTGTTCAAGCATGCAAATATCCTGCACATTTATACTTTCAGGTATGCGTTTACAAATTAATAGTATATTGGTTTTTCCCAACTATCTTTAGTAAGAAGAACAAAACATATTTTTAGCACTTTCTTAAATGATTTCACAATAATTGTAACAGAAAAAACACATACACCACGCCGTACTACTAGAAACTGTAGCCGCGGTACCTGGCATGGTAGGAGGAATGTTGCTACACACCAAATCACTACGCCGATTTGAGCAAAGTGGTGGTTGGATCAAAGCCCTTCTAGAAGAAGCCGAAAATGAGAGAATGCATCTCATGACCTTCATTGACATTTACAGACCAAAATGGCACGAACGAGCCTTGGTTTTCGCCGTCCAAGGAGTATTCTTCAATGCATATTTCCTAGCCTATTTAGCGTCGCCAAAGCTAGCTCATAGGATCACTGGCTACCTTGAGGAAGAGGCAGTGAGCTCGTATACCGAGTTTCTGAATGATTTAGAGAAGGGAGAAATGGAAGATATTCCAGCCCCAGCTATTGCTATTGATTATTGGTGCTTACCACAAAACTCGACATTGAAAGACGTGGTTAGGGTCATACGAGCGGATGAAGCACATCATCGTGATATTAACCATTTTGCGTCGGTAAGTTGTCGCTAAATCTGAGAAATTTGTTGGTAAATACAAATTCGGTCGCTATTATATTTGATTACTGACTATATATTGTTTTTGGTTTTTCAGGATATTCATTGTCAAGGACATGAGCTAAAGGAGCATCCTGCACCAATTGGCTACCACTAAACAAAAATTGCGTTAATGTAAATAAGTATTTTGATTTAATAGTCGCGGTTTTAAATTAAGTTTAAACTGATATTCGAGTCGTGTGTTAGTAACCATTATTTTATTGTACCATACATATGTAACTCTTTTGGAATAATATATAAATGGAATTGATTGAAACAAATGGTCAAGTTTGGGCAATAGGACAAGAGCAAAATAATACTCCGATGAAATAGTAACTGGTTTTGCTTCGACACGAAAGGTCTCATGATATAAAAGATACACTAGATCATGATGAAATAAAAACTCTTTCGCAATATATCTAGGATATGATCTTTCATAAGAGCAATAAATTTAATCCGATGATGCATAAAATCAGCTTGTAACAACTCATTGGAACCTCCTATATCGGCTCAGCTAGTTAATTACTAGAAGTTTTCTTAGGAAATCATAGCCGTTCTAATGTTGATGAGTCGACTCAACTGTTTTAACAATGGCATGTTGAAACTTATTTATGTGTCCAATAAGTGTATACGAGTACAACGTGTTTCAAACACCTGTGAATTACTTCACCAACTATTGGTTCGATTTGTAGAAAACCATTCTTAACTCTCTAGTGGACACGGTACGCCAGCTTCAAGACTACGTGAAACTTACTTTTATGTAGTTTTGTATTATCAAAATATCCTTGGCAGACTCACTTGATCTGAGTTTTACCTCTGAGATCAGTCCCGCAAATCAAGTTGGATTGTTGGATTGCAAAAAAACTACAAAAAAGAAAATCAAAGAGAAAGTTATGGAAGAGAACCATCAACCATTTGCTTGTAGAAGATTTACGTTTTTCTCTTTTTGGATAGGAATTTGTTCGGATCTCGATCCAAAAATCGCAAATCACCCAAAATCCTGAAACATTTATTCAACCAAAATAGTCCTTATATCTGGGAAATACTTACTTTCTCACGAGTTGTTAGATGGTTGACAACTTGACATGTCTAACAGAAAGGATAAATATGAGGACAAGTAAAAACAACATATATCATTTCTCAATCACTTTATTTTGTATTTTTGTATCAAACATTTATCATTTTAGAGGCGTCAATATATCTGGCCATATGCAAAAAGTTGGGTTGTTGTGGACAACTTTTCAAAAGTTGGGTGCTCCTTTGAGCAGCATGGATATTCTTAATGGGTAAAACTCAGGGTCTATTTGTTTAATTTTTATATGGGAAAATTGTCTAAAAATACATTGAACTTGTCACTTTTTACTATTGTATGCATTGAACATTTTTTTTTCCTATTGTATACACAAACTTTCTTAATCATCCTATTGTAACAATATTACTTGTGTGTTATGACGTGGCAATACTTAATCACACTAGTTACGGTGTAATTAATAGAATAAAAACCCGTAATATTGTTATAATAGGATGATTAAGAAAGTTTGTGCATAGAATAGGAAAAAAAATAGTTCAATGCATGCAATAGTAAAAAGTATCAAGTTCAATGTATTTTTAGATAATTTTCCCTTTTTATATTAAGTCGTGTTAATTAACAGATGACTTAATGTGGAGACCCTCACTTTTGTCACTTTCAAATATAAGTCATATCTTTTGATTAAGTGAAAAACAAACAACTTTTCACATGACTTAATAAATTAAGTTTTTTTTAAATTGAATTCAAACACTCTTGAGCAAAAATAATAGTAAGTTTTATTATTAATAGACGTAATAAAAGTTGTACGTCTTAATTTTAAGAGAGAGGGAGTGCTTTGTGTATTATATTTAGTATAGATAAAACACAGACCATAACTTTGTGATTTTTTAATTTGCGGTTCGAGAAAAATAAGATCGGATCGTATTATGTCTTAAGATCCTATGGTTAAGAATGGAATCTGATAAGATCCTACGCTTGCTAAGATCGTACGTAAGATCCGGATATTTTTGCTTTATAATATCGTAAAATTATGATATTTTAAGATCAAGATTAAGATATTAACAACTATGGATCAAATGATCAATTCCCAAAAACTTGAACACAGATAATTTTGATGGTCATTGACTAATTCTAACCTTTACTTTTTTTATCTTGCCATGTCACTTACTTTTATTGGTAAACAAATCTTTAGAACGTGGTGGATAAATAATCATGGGAACTTGGAGGGCACTTATTTAACATATGCTGGAAATTTCTTTAGAAAGTTGAAGAAAGAGGAATGCGACGTACACATGTGAATGGCAACCTAACCCAAGAAAAAGAGAAGTGCGACACGATATTTCTAAATTGTTTTTAAGAAAACAATATCAATTCATTAGACTATTATATCTAAATTGTTATACCTTTCTAAATTGTTATACCTTTTCTGTTTAAAACTAGTTATAATACCTGTGCACGCACAGGGTTTTTAAAATCTCGTTTTGATTATGTATTATTATCGATTAAGAAATGAATCACTTAACATGTTTTAATTGGTTTTACTTGGTGGACTAAAAATAAAAAACCATATGTATTCAAGCAAAATCACCTGATAATACTTGACTTGCATGAGATGTTAGTGATATGCTTTTAGTTTTGCAAACCTATGCTATCAATTTACGATGTGTTTTGTAATTGTGCTATTTCTTTTACTTATATTTTCGTTAAAATATGTAGCATATTTAGATAGCTTTGAAGATTGATTCATTTCCTTAATTGTGAATAACCATCATACCATGTTTACTAATGTACATTTTTGTTTGGAAAATTGCATTTTCATAAGTTTGTGCTATTTACTTCTCATGTTTGATCATAAAATTACCAAATTAACACAGATGTTTACACTATAGCTTCTTTATTACATAAAGAGAAACAAAAAAAGATGTAATGGGTAGAACTCAAATTTAATCTTATGTTTATGTATAATGTATAAAAATAATTTTTC